>JAUMHR010000063.1:10125295-10135641 GCA_032361145.1 Enteromius fasciolatus | reverse complement strand
GCTTAGACAACTGCTCAGACCTTAAAATAAAAGACTATGAATAGGAAATAAATATTTATTATTTATAATATTTATTATCGTTTTAAAATAAAAGACTATGAATAGGAAATAAATATTTATTATCGTTTTTAAAAGCTTTGCCACGCCGATTTTCTCAGGAGCAAAAGCGACGTTAACTGCTTGTACAAACATGAGCTTTTCGCTTGTGAATGTTAAAGAGTAATGCTGAAGTAATGCTGAAGCTACGCTTTATACTTAATACAACTGACTGTTGTATAAAGACGACAACCAAAAAAAGACAACAGATTTGCATTTAAATTCAAATTTTATTTGACACATACACAGTCATACACCGTACGATATGCAGTGAAATGCTTAGACAACTGCTCAGAAAAAATAAAATAAAAGACTATGAATAGGAAATAAATATGAAAAATAAAATGGAGGGTAAATTTAATGAAGAAAGAATAAAAATATAAAATTAAAAGAAATACCTGTACAGCACAATATAAGAAATATATGAAGAAATACAGAATTTACAAAATAAAATAATAGAAAGTTGATGCATAAATAAAAATGGTAATATCCAGGGGCTGTAACTTATGATCTCGAGAAGTTGTATGTCTGTATCTCATTAACCATCACTTGATAGTGTGTACATATTGCACATTTTGAGTGAGGGTGGTGTACCATGAAACCACACTTTTTAGTAACATACCATCTGTCTCGAAGGAAGCAAGCAGAAATGCCTTTGCTCACAGGCAGATATTCAGCTCGTGTACTTCCCTTTATATTAAATGACATGTACTGTCTTGAGGATTTGTTGTGTTTCGTGCTTTGTTTCCATAGCTGTCCATCAGCCACAGTCAGCCAACTCATTTTCTATTGTGAGTGCATTTGATATTGTGATCAAGGCACAATGAGGTCCGCTGCACATTTGGGAATTGCTCCCTTACGTCACTCTGAATGTACATTACTGAATGTAACGCTGTTGTTTGTAGTGCGGCATTGATCACAGTTTGTTGTTCACGAGTTTTTATTGTCCTGAAACTGGAAACATTGCATGGCTAGAATAGAAATATACTGAACTTCAAAGACCTTGCTGTTTAGCTGCTTTCTCCACTGGTTAATTGCTGCTATAATGTATGAAGACGGGTGCTTGTGGATTCGTTTTTAAAGCTTCATGTAGTGTAGCATAAGCAAGTGGCTGAACAGCTGGTTAGCGCTTCTTCATCTGGCTCGGGGCACTTCATGTTGATTCCTTCCCTACATTGAATGAGACATCGATCGTGCATCGTGGTGCAGCTTGCGTTCCCTTATATCCTTAAAGTTGCACAAGTGAGTTCATTTTATTGAAGATTTTAAGTTGACCTGACCTTTGCCTTGTGTCCTGTGCATTTATTTCGGCGAGAGCTGTGCTAGTTACGCAATAGATTTTAAACAGATGTCAAAGATCGTGTCTCAGCAAGGAAATGAGTTACTGCAACCAGCGAGGGTGCCCCGGGATGGTGGGGTTGCACAGATGCTCCTCACGGATTCTAGTACCTCAGTTATGCAAGGGTCAGACTCTGAATATTTTCTCTACTGGATTGCTTTTTGGAGCCTCGGATGCGGGCGGGATAGGAAAACAGGAGGCTTTTATCTCCACAGAGAAATGCGTTTGATCTGATATCTGCTCCACAACACAATTATTGACATGCTGATTGTTCTGCCCCTGTTGGCAGGATTACAGTGGCGGTGTTGGGATGGGGCCGAACTGCTTTCAGTCACTTGTTCAAATCAAAGCTTGTTAACATCAGGATGAACCAAAGTGCATGACGGATTCGGTCAGCTCTCACAAAGCTGTGTGTATCTTCCTTTTTTCTTTGTTCTGCCTTTGATACCAGAGGAAAGTAAGCCATTTGGGTCTGATGAGTGTCCTTTATGTGAATTTGTATTGAGAAATAAAAGTGAAGCTTGACTGAGACTTTGGGTTTCATTTGGACAGATTGATTATTTTGGGGGGTTGGTAATGCTGATATTTTAGAGAACAGGATCTTTGAAATGAAGCTGATCTATATAGTTGGGTTTCCATCCAAAGTTGCAAATTTAACTTGGAAATAATGTATAATTTGTGTGCATCCAGTGAGTCAAAAAGAGAACAAAATCCCTTTGCTTCCTGATGAACTAGCACTATAAATCAATAAGAAAACCAGTAGAAGCTACTGAATAATACAATTTTCTTGTATAATAAATTATTTGCACCTCAGAGCGAGCAGACAAAAAAAATAAATGTTCATTGCTTTCGGTGGGGGATCCCTGCTGTTTGGGAAGGTAGTCGAAGACTTTTATACACGATATATACGAAGGCAATTATACACACAAGCCTACTTTAGTGACACACTTTTTGACCATAACATTTCAAATGTCACAAGACTTTTTTTTTTTTTTTTTTTTTGTTAAATGTATTCTTTGCATTAACCCTTATTCACACAATTCAAAAACGAACTCAAGTGAGCATTAACAAAACTTCTTTGAACTAAGGCATTTGTATTACAATGTTCTTGAAAAGTTTCTTTTCATTCTTGAAAATGTGCATTAAAACGGTGATGTAATATAGCTAATGTTATCACATGAATAATTCAATCCAACTGTTAAACGGAGAATGCAAAATAATAAAGAGGTATCATTGGCGTTTTCAGCATTTTCAAAATAAAAGTCCAGCTTTTGGGCTTTGGTAATTGTTTAATCGACTACTACTAAATAAACCACATGTCAAAGAGCCTAAATGTAGTGCTTTAACAGTACCCCGGTCAGTTCTGTGTGAAAGAACATCCTGGACGTTGATATATGAGGTTATGTTTTACTCACCAGAAGGTGAATTGGGTTTTAAAATTGAAGGGCAGTATTTGAAGGCTTCTATCTCTTCCCTGAGATGCTTTCTGCAATAATTCCTGTAGCTTTAAAAATATAATGCTTTTGTAGCTCTTTGCCATAGGATGTTTTGCTTCCCCTTATCTACCAGCTGAGCTTCAAAAGACCTCAATATTTTTTGGCTTCTTTTAAGTTGCGAACCGGATTTCACGAGATTATGTTTCGTCATCTTGTTGATTCAGCAGAGTTTAATTCGTGAGATCAATTCAGGGCCTTATGTTTAAAACGGGGCCATAAGTTGTGAACCGACTTTGAAAGAGTGCTTCCTGACATTTTCACCTTTGATATGAGCAGACAAATCAAGGCACGTCACTTTTTTATGACCTGACCTTTGACAGGAACATGGTTATATGTATCCATAAAGGGTTTTTAAGACCTTTCCCCTGAAAAGAGACTCCTCTCTCTTGTGCTGTAACTTTGGATACAATGGATAACTGAGGAACCTCAGTGGTCAGAGGTCATCGGTTAAGGTTTATGACCATGGAATTCCTCTTTCTCGGTTGACTCTGTTTTTACCATATGGAGACGAGGGCTTTAGCTGAACTAGTGAGAGTGAGACTTATGATGGGAGTTTTGTCACCAACAGAGACTTTTTAGCTTTTAAGATGGGTTTAATATTAGAAATCTGTAGTTTATGCGGAAACTAGAAGTTATGTATTTGTTTCTAGTTTTGTATCTGGCTCAACATTTTATCCAATTAACAAAATATTAGGGATAACAGTATAGAGTGCTGATGAAATAAGTCTTAAAACCTGGAAATGAGTTAGCATTGTACTGCTTTTGTTGTTCCAAAATTTATGTATTGAAAAAATGTGATACATGCCTGAAATAAAGTCAATGGTAAATACAAGCTCAAGATATTTTCATGTTTATGACATGTAATACTCCATTCAGCTACTGTAACTTTAGCCTTTTTACTTCTAGCAGTTGTTTTCAGCTTTAAAATTAATATCCATCTTTTCTTTTTTTCTTCTTTTTTTAACATTGTGGTATCTAAGTCGCAATAATTGCTTTTTTAAATTAAAATTTTAAATTTAAATTGAATTCTTAATAAAAAATTTAAATTTAAATTGATTTAAATTTTTTAAATTGAAAATAGAATACAATCCCATTTGAGTTATAACTCCAAGTAATTATATTATGTTTAAGTCCTGCGTTTAGGCCAAATGTGATATTTTACTCAGAAAAATTACTGCATTACAAAAGAAACGAAGCATAGTTTTATTTTCCACAGTTGTTGAAGTGATAACTCTTGACATGCTGTGATTACTATTGAAGAATTGTCTTGTCCAAAGATTCAACATTTTTACTGCGGTCTTTGGCAACAGAGATGAGTTTTCTGTAATATTTGCTAAGATAAAAGTCTCTGTGGGGATTTGCAGAAATCCTTTTCAATTCTCCCACAGCTGCCTGTTAAGTAAGGGAGTGAGATATGAAAAAATTAATACATCCCTGCACATTGTCAGAGACCATTTCTATAATCTCTCTCCTTAGAATAGTTTTTCTTCATTCATGCTCGATTCTAGCCTTGTAAACCAAAGCTACTCTGCATGTTCTCATTAAGCGGCATATCCTGGTTGTTTTTAGATTATGATTAAGTCTGTTTGAGTGAACAGTGGAAGAGGAAGGACCGTTTGGGTTCCAGTTCAGACTCACCCAAAGGCTTGTCAGCACATTGGCAGTGAGCCAGGAGGCAATGACAGGAGGAAGTGAAACGTGAATGGCAAAATCCATAAAAGATAGGATGAAATATGCACTAGCCTAAGAAAATGAAGATTAAAAACCTGGAACTTGGATCCTCGGACACCTTGACTACCAAAGGGTCTGTAAATATTACATGTAGAGGTGAAGAACGGCAAGCCTGTTTACCCAAAGGGCCGATGTCTAGGGAAATGTATCTCCAGCTGAATGTGTGATTAGGGAAAAATCGATTATCCTCTGCAGAGTAGTCATCTTTCTGTGTTTTTCACATTTAGTTTAGTCATCAGTCTCTCATGTCCCTGTGAAATATGTATGAGCCGCTGCGAGACGTATATGAGTGCAATGCAAATGAGAAGAAATGAGCTTTTGATGTTAAGGGTCATTCATTCTTCAACAGAGTTTAGATACTGGATATTCCCCTTGTGGCAACTCAGTGACATCATTTTGTGATGCTATCTTTTATGATTAACACAGTCAGCCGCCTTATATTGCTCCATAGAGGCTTAGATGCCATAAAAAGAGATGTTGAACTGTATTTCACTTGATCATTGTACTTTGCATTGCTCAAGGTAAAATTAGCAGGTAAAACAAGAAAGAACAATGTGTTTTATTTTTAAAAAATCCTTACCGCATTTGTAAAGCAAAAATGCATTTAGTGTGAATTGTAAGATACACACTTTTCCTGTTATTCATGTGTGTTGTAACTTAAAAATTCCAGTCTACCCCAGCTTTACATAAATTATTGCCTTTCATCTTTTTGCTTTTAGTACTGTTGGCAAACTAAACATTTTTGTGTCGTGATAACACATCTTTCTGTTTTATCACTCTTCTGCTGCTTCATCTCCAAGACAAAACAAAAACGGAGTGCTTGTTGTTGATAAGCGCTCACTGGCTCATGCTTTTCAAGATATCTGCTGTGAAAGTAGTTTAGACTTGTTTTTAAGCCTAGTTTCCCACCAGGCAATCTTGGTATGATGGTATGGAGCCTATAAAGGCAATATCTGTATTCTCTGAAGGCATACGTAACTCATGATTTTCTTACGTTAGCACAGAGTTTAGCCTTGTGTCAAAACCTTCTTTTTTTTTTCCCCCTGAGGAGAATGTTTGTACTGTGCCTTCTGCTGGTTTGTGATGGTGTACGTGTAACACTGGCAAATACAGTAACAATCTACCTTGAAGATCTGCATTAAGATCAAGATATAATTGACTGTGGCTATTTAGAAGATTTCGCCACAAGAGCAATCTAATCCCCCTCCATCCTTTGAAATAGAGATGAATATCAAATGCAGTCAAGTGTGTCTCATTGTTCCCAGTGTTCAAGCCTAAAGGCAGCTCTCTCAGTTAGAGTGTGAGGACTTCAAAGAACCCACGAAAATGAACAAAAAGTTAATTATTCTATTTAATATCAGAAAAAAAAATTCCTGATTTCATTGCCTGTGTTCTCAGTGGCGCTGTGACATGTTGTTAATGATGATGTGTCTTTTAGAGAGTCCTTTAGAGACATGTTATTCTGTGCCATCGTTAATATATCCATTACTGATATTTGTGAAATTCTCTTCTTAAAGTTATGTAATTGTACCTTTCCAATATCAATCAAAACTGATCAGACTAAACACACAACTTTTGACATTTTGTATTAAGCTGTACTCTATAATGCCCAAATGACTATTAAAGTGCCCATATTATGCCATTTTTAAGGCTCCTAATGTTGTTTTGAGTCTCCTACAATAGGTTTGCATGCATGCGAGGTAAAGAAACACTTTTGTTTTCTTAAACTATGTGTTTAATATCAACTCATTTTCCAGCAAATTCGTTCTCGCTAAACTTGTCCTTTGTTTTAGCCTACTCTGCTGTGATTGGTCAGATGGGCCAGTCTGTTGTGATTGATTCAGAAAAATGACAGATTTGTGGGCGGGGTCAAGTTGTTTGCAGCCAATGTACAATATATGTGGAAAATTATGCAGATGTGTTATGGCGTGACGTTTAGGCTTTATAGAGTCCATCCTTCTTTTTAGGAGACAGTAACTTTGTTTAGTGTGCCCTTTTGAATTTACAACTTTGCAGATCATTCACATTCACGTTACACACTGCATGAAAGGCAATATTGGAAATGGAATAATAGGGGCACTGTAAGTTCAGTTTTCCTATATTATAGTTCTGTTTGTTTTATAGGATATTTAGGAATACAATAAATATTTAGGAATCCTTTAAATTGTCTATTATCTTGATATGCCTGAATTTAATTGTAGAATGCTTAGCGTTCATTATAGTGTTTTAATTTTTAGTTTCAACAAAGTAGAGTTACAGTGTTATCCTATATAGTACTACTATACTTCACCGTTACTGTTTGTAGAAACCACATCCTGGGAATGAACATCCGCTTTGTGTCTACAGCAGACACATCTGCTCTGTCAGCTTGTGTTTGAAATATCTTTGCATGTTTCCCACATAGATTAAACAAAGATCGTCTATGAGCGCTGAACAGTCAGAGTTGTTTAGACGATATGTAAGGGCCCGGTTCTTCACATACGGAGACGTATACACTAATGGGGAAAACACTGTGAATGTTGCCAGAGGGCATGAACGTGTTAAGAGATGAGGATTTCTTAGCCAAGTGCTTTCAGGCTGTTTGCCGCCTCGGCATCTCTGAGAGACCAACAGACCAATCAAATTACAGCCATATCATTTTAATGAGCTCAGGTTTTTGAATAGTCTCCAGTGATGCATCATCATATCAGCAAAAGACTTTACAGTGGTGCTGATTAAAAGCTACTTTCATACCATGGGAAGGTACATGCACACCTTGTGCTCAAAGCACTTAGCTAAAGTAAAAACCCCTTTATTTCCTATCACAAAAAGTGATCCTTTAATTGGAATTAAATGAAAAGTTCCTCCTAAATCCTGCAGTGAATGGGTCGGAATGAGAACTCAAACAGGTGATAAAATCACTGTAATCCACTTCACTCCAATCCATTAGATAACGTCTTGTGAAGTGAAAAGCTGGGTGTATTCAATGCTTTACTGGTTTAAAAAAAAAACTGCCGGTGGGAAATTGCATTAGTACAATGTTAAGTATGTGACTGGAGAGCTGGTAGATTATATTGACCAGATGTTTAGATGGTTTACCATTTGTAACTGGCTCACTTGCTCCACAGCTTCAGTTTAGCCTACAAGGCATGTAGAAGAGCACCAGAAACAAGATTAAGCCACAGGAAGTCACCATCCACTTTGACTGACTGATTGACAGATATTGACTGCAGCGGTGGACTTGAGTCGCTGAAGCCCAGCTAGATGTGTCAGCTTGTACATGGCTCTTGTAACCTAAATGAAAGCGTTTATTGAAAATGGCTTTCCATTTTCCAGGGCGATCATGTGCCTGCTCAGACACACTGTGTAATTGTGATGCTGGAACTAAATGGCCTTTATTGATGCCACAATCTGTAATTTAACCCGTACAATTGAGTCTAAAAAATTTTTGCACCACATTTTAAACTAAATTGAGATTGCAACAGTGTAATTCTCATGGTTTGTAATGCTCAGAAGCATCAATTACATGCTAATTAACATGCAGTGGAGGGCAGACGGTGCTCAGAAACTGCTGACTGCGGTCCCTTGTCTTTCAACCTAATGTTACCTTTCATGCATATGCAACCACAGACTCCTCAGAGAATATTACTCCTGTCATTTCAGGATCCGAAGATAAAAACTTTTCTTTCTTTCTTTTCTCTATACATTCCCTAGACTCTCAAGGGTAATTTAATTATTGTAATCATTTCATTTTAACCATGAAAGGCCTTTAAGTACATACTAAAGTAAGTCATACTAAATGCTGGAATATACTGCACTAATTTTAAAGTCTGTACACTAAGGCATCTTTGTCACACACTACCAGACTTTCAAGTCTCAAACACTTTGGTCAAACTGAAGTCATATTAGTTTTAGTTCAGTCATTGTTCCCAGACGTGCCTACTTCAACAGTACATAGTATTCCAAAAATAGCAGGTGAAATAAGATTGATTGACTGAATTTGTGTGTATATAAAAAACTTTCAAGTCTACAGGACACAAAACGAGACATTTTAAAGGATGGTTAGGATTTTATACTAGTTTGGAATGACATGACTGTAAATGCCATAACAGAATTTACATTTTTAGGTGAACTGTCTCTTTAAGGGTGTGATGTAATAGAATTGGTTGGTTAATTGGAGGCAGGTTTAAATAGGTGTTTGCAGTCAATTGCAAGAGTGGTGGGGTTTTTGAGGACATTTTGGGGTCTTTCAACAGAAGATTGAGTTAAAAATGGTTACAAATTTAAAAGACGCAAATTTTAAGATGTATAACATGCATTTATAAAAATAAGGCGGATTGCCATTTCATACTGACTTGAAGAATGTAGCTTTATTTTAACTAAACGTGCACTGTGTCTTTTCTCTAATAAATCTTCTCCCATGCATGTTTTGACCTTGTAAATTATACTAACTTGGTTAGATCTGTTTCCATGCGTGATTTAAATAAGCAGGCTCTCATTTGGATATCTTGTTCAGGGCCACGCCAGCTTTGCTTTTAGGGAGGTGTTGCATCCGGCAGAGGTTCAATGCTTATCTAATTATTTGCAGGCACATCCTGAGCCTCTGCCAGGTCTGTGGCTTCTATGAGTGCTCTGCATGCATCTTCATTACCATTTCAGACCAACCAATAAACCACTTGGCTTGGTCTAGATGGCCTCTGTCTGTTTTTTTGTTTTTACCCTGACAGTGCCTGAGGGCTCTGAATGTCCCTCATACCTTTGCCGTTTAGCTAATTTACATACCTTTCAATGAAAGGTGAACATCTGTGCCGTGAGTCATCCCACCTGGTCCAGATCAGTGAAGGACACAAGCTGAGACAAAGAAAATAAGTTGTTCATGCTTTTGAATTTAAAAGCCTTGATGTGTCAGGAAAGTTTGCTTGCTGTGTTTAAAAGGATTTGCAAGTTAAGATCAATTGATGGCATTTGCTGTGTGATGTTGATTTACTAGAAAATTATATTTTCAGTGTTTCTCTGCAAAAAAGAAAAAAATGCCAATTACACTACAGCAATTTAAAAGGAATTCAACAGCAGCAGTATGTAGAGTTTTGTAGCTTTCTATATAGTGATGGTGTTTAGTGAATCAATGCATATTTATGTTGAGGTATTCTGGTGTCAGGAAAGGCATGCAAAACCTTTCTTTCTGCATGTTTTTTATTGTTAGACGTTCTGAATGGATGAAAGGAACAAAGGAGACAAGTTTATTTTCATCTGCTGATTCAGGACCTATTAATGAAGTTGCTTCTCCACCCTTCTTGGTAACCTGGTTTACAGGCTTTACCAGTAGTGCTGGGTGATTTATACGCATATAAAAGGTACCAATTACTGGTAACTGCATATTTTTGAAAATGGTTAGAGAAAATAAAACACACCTTTAACTAGGCAAATAAACCAACTGTAAACAATTGTTAACTGAAGTCAGAGGAAATAGTAATATATATAAACTGACAGTCTTAAGAAAATATTTGATTGCAATTTCTTACATATATGTTAATGTAGTTTATAACAGCTGCTTTGTTTAAAGCAGTAACCAAGGAAACATTGTATTGCTGCTGTTCCATAGAGCCTGTCCTCCAACAAAAAACAACTCTCAGGGCTCTAGAGTGCGACCTAATTTCTCAATGGTGTGACTAAAAAAAATCAAAAGTTGCACCAGTGCGACCAGC
>JAUMHR010000063.1:10093814-10125195 GCA_032361145.1 Enteromius fasciolatus | reverse complement strand
GTGCAAAAAGTTAGTCTAGAGCCCTGAGTCTATAGGTAATTTGTGCAAACATCTTTTTATGACCTTTTAGAGTTACGTGCCCCCTAGCAGGTGGAAAGTAATGACAGTGTCATGTTGCATCTATCGTCATGAAATGATGCATGACTGTCATTACCAATCAAAACGTGTTTATTTAAATGCAATGTGTGAATTTTTACACCAATCTCACAGTAATTCGATAAATATGTTATAATTTATCGAATATAAATTTATAATTTATATTTATTTTTATGTTTTATGTTATAAAAATATACATATTTTTATAACATAATTCATATGAACGACTCCTAAACCTACCCCTTATAGAAATAGGGTAAAATGACGATTATTAGTGCATATGTTTTATGAGCATGTGTGCTCTCTGGGATCGAACCCATCATCGCTTGGTCACATGATTACGTGCCATCAGCTGATAGGAGCCCAATTGGACATTTGAAGAAACTACCTATGGATACGTTTTATCTAGCATTTGTCATCATTTAGAAAGGTCAGAGCATTCAGTTTTTTTCTTTAAATTCTGAAACTGAAATGTCAGTGGTCTAACTGATCACAAAAACTGTTCATATTATAAAATAGCATGTTTGTTTGGATCGTGATTAAGATTTAGTGGTTAACCCTTAACCCACCAGAATCCCAAAAAAACGGATTTTGGTCAAACTGCCCTGGGCTGCTTTTCCCAAAAGCATCGTAAGCCTAAGTTGATTGTAGCTCCACTGGTTTCAATGGGTCTACAATGTACTTGAGCTTACAATGCTTTTGGGAAATGAAATTGCAAGCAGTTTTACACCAGACAAGGTTTTAAAAACAACTCAATTGTGCTGCCATGTTATAATGTTTAAGTTAAATCTACTTGTAGTGGCTATAAACAGGGTAGCTTTTAACTTGTTAACTAGCTTTTAGTTTTTTTTTGTTAGTTGCTTTACTGAAAGAAAAAAAAACAACAAAGAAAAACTAAAAGCTAAGCTGAAGTATGCTACAAATGCTGTCTATCAAGCTCAACTTACATCGAACGCGGAACATCCATTTAAATGCTCATCAGCAAATGGATGCTTTGCATGAAGATGTATCAGTCTTAGTGGGCGGTTTTGTGGTTTTTGCAGTTAGCAACATGAATGAATAAAACTTAAAAGGTCATTGTGTAACTGGTGAAATGTACTATTAATATTTGTAAGAATTCCCCAGCTTTGCTAAGGAAGCCTCAGCATAGGGCCGAGACAGATGGGTGAAGGACAATGGCGATGGTGAACTGATCGCAGCAGCCTCTAGATTGACACGCCGGACCTGCAGGGCAGCCAATTTGCACTTGTCTCCATATACAAAGTGACGGCCTTCTGGATGCCCAGTGCACATTTACAGTCGACAGCTTCTCACCTTTTGCCGGAGCAGTTCGCTGGCAAGTCAGTGAGTGGTAGTCTAATTCTCTGACAGGATGCCTGATTTTGTTTGGCATAATTTTGCTCTCTGTATAACGGGTTTCATTTCGTCTTGATTGAGGGTACGTTGCTGAAAAATGGTTCTGGTGGCGCTGCACTCACCAAGAGATTTGCAAAAGCTCTCTGTCTCCTTCATTATGATAAGCTTCTTAAAATGTCATTCCCCCCAAAATAAAAATTGTCCTTATTTACTCACCCATATGTCATTCTAAGCATTCTTTCTTCTATGCAGAAGATATTTTATTGTTGTTATCTGTAGAATGAAAGCGAGTGGGTTTAGCTTAATTGGGGTTTTTTTATAACTGTTTCTTTAAGATCTTTTAACCTTATACTTTAAAGACCCAGTCTCACACAAAACACCTGACTCCATAGTACGGAACAGCACGGCTGTTATTTTACTGTACAAACACTTTGAATGTCATTACTGCCATATCTATGGCAGAGAGTTCAATGCACCCCTTTCATTGACAGTTTGCAGGAAAATATAGGTGACAGGTCAGGCAAATGTAGATTTCTTAGTTAATACTGTAAATCCCCCGCAATAGCTTTTTGCTGTTTATTCAGCATTTACTCCTTTTGTTTATGCAATGTGACTTTAGTGATCTCTCTTGAATTTAAAATGGCTAAAGCTACCAGCAGAAATTTGTCATGTCACTTGCCTGCTAAAATGAAACCTCTTGGGTGAAATGCATAGCATAACATAACCTCAATGTCAGAGCGTTAACTGCCTTACAAATTCGATCACGCTCAAACACCATCAGGCCAAGGACAACATGCAGCTTCTCAGCTCCAACCGTTGTTGTCACAAATCAGAAATGAATGAAATCCCTCGAGTCAAAAACATATTTTTAAGCTTTCTGCTGAAGTCATAACTTTTCCCATTATAAGCCAATTTGATTATTCACCGTTGGTTACTTTCCCTGATTTGAAATGCAACACTTTGCAACTAATTTGCTTTTATGGGAATGCCAAATAATTGCTTAGAAATGGACAAATAGTTTAATTCAGTTGGAAGTAATACTTTCTCCATATACTGACTTATTTGTGAATGTTATTTGAAACGGAATTGCTTTGCAGTTGCATATTGAACGGATAAGCCAATAATTGACAACAGATTCACTGAGCATTTAAACTGACTAGCATGTTTTTAGCTGCTAGCTTTTAGGCGGATCTTTTGGACCAATTATTGCAAGGGACTTTTGGTGGTTTACAAAATCTCTTATGGGTGTTCTTTACATGGCAAAACTAGGGCAGTAATAATCAGTCTACTATTTAGTCTACTATTTTTTTATTTTTTATTTATTTATACCTGTGTTGAGTGATAGTCCGGTTTATAGGCCAGGCCCATCAATCACCTGACTTCAGGCTCTCTTGCGATTATCAAAATTTGTCATTTTAACTTAATTTGTAATATTAAAACATTTATATATTCCATAAAGTTACATTTAGATGTATTCTAAAGGTGCTTCTATATATTTAATAACTATATGTTAATATTATACATTTAGAATGTGACATGTGGCCAGGTATGGTTTCCCATACTAGGAATTTGTGCTCTGCTTTTAACCCATCCAAGTGCACACACACTGCAGTGAGAAGTGAACGACCACACACACACACTCACCGTGAACACACACCTGGAGCAGTGAGCAGCCATTGCTGCAGCGCCCGGGGAGCAGTTGGGGAACGGTGGCTTGCTCAAGGGTCATGGTATTGAATGTGGCGAGAGGATTTGGTTATTCACTAACCCCACCCACAATCCCTGCCAGACTTGGGCCTCGAACCCACAACCTTTGGGTTACAAGTCCAACTCCCTATCCATTAGATAAAAAAACCAGGAAATTTTCTGTAGGGCCTCAGGGATTTATAATGGTATTTCCTTGATAATGTCACTGAGATTTTATTTGTTTACCCATTATCTCAACGTTGGTCATTTTAAAATACTTTAATGTGGAAAAAACTCTTAATGTGGCTTAATGTAACAAAGCAGTCAATACGGAGAGCCAGATTTCTTTCTATCTGTGCTTGTAATAAACATTATCTAAAGCCAAAAAAAAATTAAACCGTAAGCCATGGACTATATTTTGGGGTGAAGCATTTCCTTCCCCACAGATGCTCATTATAAAGAAACGGCTTAACTTTGCTTAATGTACCAAAGCATCATCCATGAACTAAACATCCTTTCAAACCCGGGTTGTCATAAACTCTGTTTGTGTGCTAAAGGATGATGTTGTAATCAAAACACAAAGCTCGATGTCACTTTAACCTTTGAAATCTGCTGTGAAGGTGATGTGCTATGTTTGGAGATGGCGTGTGGTTTTAAGTTGTGGTTAAAGTTGCAAAATGGCGGAAGTTAGTCAAATGTCTAACACTTTTGACAAAGCAGAAATCTTTCTCTGTGCATTACAGCTTTGTATTTTTGGCACTAGATATAAGTTTACCAGAGAGAAATGTTGGTTTTCCTAGGCAATGGTTTTAGTATGATATGGCTTAATATTTTTTTCAACGGAAAACCGTTCTTTTAACTTGAAGATTTTATATTTCAGTTTATAGCCACATTAGTTTTTAATCAAGACTGTTTATGATCAGACATTAAAAAATGTCTTTCTGTTTCAGTTAGCACATTTATGTTTTACATCAAGCCATATTTATCATTTTTCTTTTAAAACATTTGAACGCCCCATTTGTGACTTAATCTCCATGATTAACACTGCTTATTTTGATTTACTAAGCTAAATAAAACTCAAACTGAAGGAACACATTCAATATATTTGACCAGATAATTGGAAGAGCAATGAGTTTCGGGTAAAAATGGTTGCAGAAAACATTGTGTGTAATCTTACGTCGTCATTGTGTTCTCTAGATTCTCGTGATATTGATTCACCGTTTTGGGAACTCGGCTTTAACTCAATCTGATTAAGTGAAACATGATAGTTAGGCAGAATGGGGAACAGATTAGCTTCCATTTCAGTTGTTTGGAGTCTTAAATTATTGAGGTATTGTACCACTTTCACATACTTTGAATGGCAGGTTTAGTTCTCTCTGGATATTCCTTTCTAAACCATTCCCACATCAGACCATGTAAACTGCATGGAGCTCATCGTTTGGCATCTGTTGTGCACAAATTGTAGGCTATTCAGTTTTCGAACGCTAAACTTCTGTTACATATTAACCCACTTGTTCGCTGCCAGCGTTGACACACAGCACCACCTGTGTTCATGCGCAAAACTAGTCACATTCTTCCTCATGTTTCAACTTGTACAATTTTCCTCTCTGAAGTCATAGATTTTTAAATGTCTGTCCACAAATGGTAAATGTTGAAGTTAGACTTGAGACTTTTTAACACAGATAGAGGGAGGGCTGTTGGTATTTTTGGCTTGCAGGTTCAGCCTCAGGTTTATTTTTTTTATTGCATTAATCACAATAAGAACCAGTTGTCGTGTGCAATACAGAACTTTAAGTCTTTGTTGGGTTTTTTTCTTCATAAAATTGAGAAACTCTGCTCAGAACCCCTCAAAGGTTTTTCCATGTATGGGAAGAATGTATTTTTAGCCTACAGTTTCCCCATCCCCGAAGGCTTGGAGAGTGGGTGCCCCTCTCCTGGTGAATGAGGTAATCATCCTTTAATCTAACGGCTGAGTTAACAATAATAAAACACAGCAAGCAACATGTTTTAAGCCTTTCTGCCTTGACAAGACTGCTTTCAGACATCTAATACTGGAGATGGCGTATATAGGGGATTGTGCCTCCACACTATTTTACATATTGGGTTTTTTATTTCATAAACACGGACAAGTGAAATTATCTCAAATTTGAAATCTCTCAGCAATGTTATGCTAAATATTTTCCATCTTTTGAATGCAGCTCGGCCAATCAGAATAGAGAATTGGAACTAAATATTGGAGCTGGAAGAGATGTTAATGGAACATGCCCTTGATCTCAAGGCTATTATGCAGCACTATTATGCAGAAACGCAGCGTTTTTGTCAGTCTGGGTCATGCCCTTGCCCACAGCATGACAGAGGCAAGTTCGGATGTTTAGCCTGTATTTTCCTCTGCCTGGCCTCCCTCACTGGGTTAGGCATTGTTTGGGTTGTCATGCATTGAAATAGCGTTTCAATGTTAGGCAGCGGTTTACTTGTTTTATTTTTCTTTCTGAAGCAGTCACTGTTTCTCAACTCCTCAGAGTAAGTGGGGTAAGATGTGCCAGTTTTTAAAACTGTGATGTTTTGCATTCTGAATTAAAAAAAAAAAAAACACTGGAGGAACAATCATGAAAACTTTTTTATTTTCTGCTGTACATTATTTGAATTTTGGTAAACCAGATAGAGAAAGTTTAATAGTCAGAATATTGGATTTTTGAATGTGAGATTTGTTTTTGTTGTTGTTGTTGTTGTTTTCACATATTTATTTATTTTAAAATGTTTTTGAACATTTTATGCTGGAAGGCTGCATTTATTTTATTATTAATATAAATGTTGATTTAATATTTGGGGGAATGTTTTTTTTATTTTTATATATATATATATATATATATATATAACTTGTATATAAAATGTAAGTACTGATCCCTAAATTTTTGTTTATATGGCCATATGACAAAATTGAGAAACTCATTGACCCATCTTACCCCGCACTCCTCTACTAGAAAAGTGTTGCGACTGTTTTCTCTCCCTCATGGGTGAGAAAGTTGAAGTGTGACATTAAATTACTGCACAAGCGATTCTTCAGCCTGAAGTCCATTCTCACTCTGCCGTCTTTATGCAACTTATCACATGCTATCACCATCTCCATCTGAAGCAGTAGCAGGATTCTTTTTACCCCGGGGACCTGTTTGGCATTCAAAGCAAAGGGAGACTAATTAAACATGACTGCCTTTTTATTGTGTGAGCGGGCATATCGTATCCCGCTGTTTGAATGATCCAGTCTAAAGGAATCTCATGCACCGCATGAGGCATTTGCGCGGTTCTGTCTGCTCCCGTCCATTTGCGTAGCAGTTTTTGTTAGAGCAAACGCTCTGAAGAAGAAAGCAGTTGATATTCAAGAGCATGTGTTGCGTTCTTGATGCGTTTGAGTTGTTGTCATGATAGTGACTGGAAGGGCTTATCCAGCTAACAGACCAGTTGCCATAAAATGAGTTTATCAAATAAGCCAGGCTTATTTCAGTTAGTCTGACTCATTTTGATCCAAATCAATGTTTTAGACTAACTTAAATAAACCTGGCGTATTTGGTAAACTTGTTTCAGTCCCTGTGTGAGCCTGGACCACAAAATAAGGGTGCATTTTTACATACCTACATGAAAACTGAATAAATATGCTTTTAATTGATGATATGGTTTGAAAGAATTGGTGCAAATTACTGAGAAAATTGAGTTGGTGTATAAGCGATCTTAACTACAAATGACTCAAAATGCCTATTCCTATGACTGTATATGTCAGGCAGCTAAGCAATTTAATGTGTAATGGCTTGTTCTGATCTGTGAAAACAAGGCAATCAGTGGGAATTAAGACAGGATGTACTGGCGATACGACCAGCCCATTGACCCACATTATTCCAACAAACCATATTTTGAGCTAAAACGGATCGTTGTTGCTCTCTCACTAGTTCTTTCTCACCATCTTCTTTTTTTTTTTTTTTCTTTGCGCGCTGAGTTTGTGTGTGGTTTCATCATCTCTGCTCTGACAGATCAGGTCTGCTGTCACATGTTGTTTACAACTCTGTTGCCACTGGTTGCTCTTCCCAAACTTCCAGCAAGAATGCTTTTGTCAAACCAATCACGCTTACGTTTGGTGACAGCGGCCTGTAGTCCACAGATGTTTCTGAGAGAAATCTTTGTACGTCCCCAGCCGTTAATGCGATTCATGTGACTGAACAATAAAGCTGAATGATTCAATGGCTTATCTGTCTGAAGCTCTCGATTCTGCTTGCACAATCAGGACTCAACAATGAGGATTTTTTTTTCTTCCCTTGGTCCACTTGATTTGTACTTGCATCAGCCATTTTGTAAATTGTATTTTTTGCACCACAATGTCTCTTTAATGCGCATTTTATATGATTGACATTTTTAACAAACTTAATAGTAAAAAGGACAAACACTAATGAGAACAAACAAACTTGAAAGGTTACGGTGCTCGCGGCAGATTCAGCAACACTGTGGGAACTTTGGAGTGGCCAGTTTGTGGCCTGGCCTGTCTCGTCATTACACGTACTTGGGTTTCCTCTGAAGGGCTGTAATTATCATCAGCTGGCCTGTGAGCTTTCAGTCAGCAGTTGAGGCCTGAGTTGCATACTGGTTTCATGAGTGCTTTTGTGCCTAGTCCCTCAGTTTCTATGAATTCTCCCTGGGACGAGTGTGAGCTACATGTCATTTTCTCTGTGTGTGCACAGCTACTTTCATGAATACAAAAATCCAACATCAACTCCCTGGCATGGGGATGAGAGAAATCAGTTATGGAGTTTTGGAAGTTTAGCTGCAAGTTAATCAAGAGGGCTGTATGACTAGATAAAAATCATTTCGTTGTTTTCTCTGCTTTAAAGCACAAGTGGACATTTGTACATGGCGTGCATTTACTGCCAGAACCCTGTAAAGATATTTTAAGCAAATCTGCATAATAAATTGTTTGTGAGCTCCGTATAACCGCACTAAATGATTTTTCTTGTCATTTTTGCTGATCGATAAACCCATGAGAAAATAAATGCTATGAGATATTCATGAGTTACAGAAATGTCAAAGTATCACTTAATACCCAGTACGTTTTCGACATGGCTGTTGTGTCTGTGTGTGTTGTTTATTTTTCTCCGCCGGTGACCTGATTGTGCCAGTTTGGGGCAGTGCATGTCAGACCTCCAGTTCTTCTTACACCTCAGAGACCTGGACAGTGGACACAGTGGAGGGCTCAAGGCTACACAATTGTCTCATTGAATGTCCTTAGCTCTGCTTGCACTCGAGCGTGACTTCTCACAGTTTGCTCAGCACAGGTTTTGCCCTCGAACCGTCAGCTGTGCCTGTTAGTCAGTCCCAAGCTGGATGCGCACTGCACGATTTTTGATCAAATTAAAGAGAGAGTTCTTTTATCACAGGGCAAAATCTTTGAAAGATGATCAAAATAACTTTTGCTAAACATGCCAAACTATTGTTTTGTTTTTATTCATTGGTGAATTTTGAGATTTGGACTACTTTTGGATTGTACTTCCACAGTGAAAGAATCCAAAATACACATTTAGGTTTATTTTATTACACTTTATCATTTATATCTGTAGATTTTGAATACAGTATATGTCTTTCAAGAGCCATTTTTAAATGGGTTTTTTCTACAGTCACGCTTGCATATACCAGACCTTTCAGTTTTTTTCTTATTTATATTCTTAAGGCTCATGTATCATTACACTAACTTGTATTCCTAAAACTTTTTTCCTCCCTCATAGGGCTGGGCGATATATATTGAACGATATATTATGCGCATCTCGACAGTAAAGCAGGTTCTTTGATTAGCGCTAAATCTCCGTCAGCTGTTTTCAAAAGGAACGCCAGCTTATAAACAAAGCCGTAGATCACTGAGAAGCTGCGCCATTGAATCACCCGCGAAACTCAACGCGTAGCTTCTCAGTGATCTACGGCTCTGTTCATAAACTGGGGCTGCATTTAAAAACAGCTGCTGGAGATTTACCGCTAATCAAAGAACCGGCTTCACTGATGAGATGCGCATGATATTTCGCTATTCGATATATATCGCCCAGCCCTACCCCCTCATGCATGTTGAAAGTGCTAAAGAAATATTTAACCCCCACTTTAAAAGCTTATGAGCCTGGCTTTATCCAGTGTTCATATTTCTGTGTTGTAATTTGTGTATACAAATTACTGTAAATGTTTGTTTAAATATGCAATTTACCTAATTAATTAAATATAAACTTTTCAGAAACAAAACAATTTTGCACTTGTTAATGCAAATTATTAACGGGAAGTATTGTGATATCTGTTAGTTTTAAGATTAATTAAAATTATTTACTTGTGGTACCTTAAAATGCAAAAAAACAAAAGTTGCTTTAGCTTAGAGAATTTACATCCTCCTTTCACTCAGCCATGACTCCCAAGATTTTTATTTCTTGCAAGAGCTTGCTTGGATTTATGCGATACCATTTCAATTTCGTGAGTCAATGAGGATGTCAGAATGTGACACGATTGATGTTAAAAAAAAAAAAGCAAAAGGAAAAGGAAAAAGCCAATGCTGTCATTTGTGACCAAAGTCTGATATATGAAATAGTCTGATATAATAGACTGTTGATATCATAAAGACTAGTCGAGATCTCACTGGGGTATATCGTATTATCCGACAAGGAACAAACATAAAGGACAGGGGGAAAGAAATCGCCCGCCATATTTCTCTGCTTCCTCTTCCACAATTCAGAACAGAGCATGAGAGGATGAGAAAACAGACTCCAGAACATTTGTATTCTCAGTTTGTGCAGTTTTGGTTCTTGTCAACACTTGACAGTGGCACCTTACAGCCGCAGCTGCAGAAGAACAGCGGCTCTCGTTTGACCACCGAAGGTCTCTTTGTGGACTAAGCACATTCAGTTTTACAGGCACAATATAAAACGTGCTATTAAGGGATTTATCATAGCTATTGTTTGACGTAGCCTGCTATTTTTCTCACAATATATAGTTACGTTGGTTAAAAAAAACGACCCACCTGCCCTGAACAGCAAGGCTAAGTGTTGGAAAAGAATCTGATCCTGAGAGGTTTGTTTAAAGGCCCTTTTCTCATTAAAAACCTCTCCATGTTCCACTGAAACTGCTTCATATAAAAAAAATTGTTACAGTTCATTACAAGTACCTAAACATACAACAACATTGTGTCAATGTTGATATCATCATATTTAATTTATGGTTAAGCTATGCATGACCTGTTTTTCTCATGCTAACCAACCTTGTTAGAGTCTCAAAATATAGACTTTTTATGTAAAACACCATTTCTTTTATTTGTATTTGTTTGTTTTTAATCTGTTTATTAAACATTGCATGATGTTATTGAGTCAGACTTTTCAGTGAATTCCCCAGACACGCTCTTATTTGGTCTTCATTTATGCTGTGTGTGACCGTTGACGTTGCTGACGTTTTGGTTGCTTAATCATATCCAGAGCTGAATCATATTCCAGAAGGTAAAATATTAAAGCTGGGCTTTCATTCCGATTAAGCCATTTGGTTTCGAAATTGCAATATATTACTGGTTTATTCATTTATTTGATTATTTTACAGCCTGAAGAACTTAAGCCTTCTGGTATAGTTTGTTGAAATACTTAGATCTCTGGCTTTAAAGCAAGTGTTAAATGACTCTAGGATTGAAGAAAAGTCTGTAAATGTACTCACAGAGCAATCTGGCAGCTCGTGTTAGTTTAAAACTCCCAACATGTCCTTCAACGTCTTGTCATTCTGAGCAAAAGGAGACTAGCTCAGCAAGCTGAAACTAAAAATAGACTTAAGTGGAAAGTGTCCGGTTATTGTATCCTTGTAAACTATGGATCTGTTCACACAGGACACGTTCTTTCATTTGTTTGCTTCGTTATTGCAGGCGTTTTTAAATGTTTTGACTCATTTCGCCCCATTAGTGCTATGTTTTTCATAGACGTGTCTGTGTCGAGTGGAAAATAAACCTTTTTATAGTACTATATTGTTTTGGCACAACTGGAGTAGTTTTTTATTGGCAGCTTCTAGGACCAGATTGATCCATTTTATAATTTAGATATCATCTAAATTATCTAGTAGACAGGCCGTATGTCCCTTTCTCTCCTGGTCTCGTATTTCCTCAGCGGGCAGTTAAAAGTGAGTGGGCAGGCTTGAGTGACAGTGAGGTTGGCCGTTAATGCTCCTGCCACATTCAGTCGACTCCGGCATCTCGCTCGGACTTTTTATTGGGAAATTGGAAACGGTGGGTAGTCTGGTGGAATAACGCTGTGTAGATGCTTTCGTGGAGCACGTCTTTAGTCCAAGCCTTGGTAACCATGGTTACAGCCTCCTCTGCTTGCAGAAGACCCTGAGGAGTCATGGCTGTTTGATTCACCATTAGAAGAGCTGCCTGAAACGTAAATGCTGTAATAAATATCTGATTGGATTTCATTACATTTATGCACACTAGACGTGGCTTTTACTAATCTCTAGGGTTTTGCTATGTTTGGGGCGGTTCGAGAAACGGTAAGGTAATAACATTTTGCAATTGTTAGGGCTAATCACAATTGTGGTTATTGGGCTCCCACACTAACATACTTTGTGAATGGGTGATCAGATTTCAGTTGCTTTTAATATTAAATGGTTCAACCAAAAATTAATATTGCAAATTGCCCTTTTTATAGCAACTGACTGTCTTTGGCCGTTGCTTGTCAGCATTTTAAAATGATGTGTGGGAGTGGAAAAAGTTCAAAAATACATTACTGTTGTGTAAAACATTTAACAGCAATAAGCATTATCATCATCATCAATATTATATTGCTGTAATATTCGGGCTGGCCTCCAAAAACATAAGGGTGTATGGAAAGTGGGCCCAAAATAATTAGGAATATTTGTAAATACATTCATATATTATTCATGTAATTCTATCTCCGTGCAATGTTTTCATAAAGCCTTAAAGAAGACAAACATTTTATGGTTCAATGTCAGACATGGTCATTGTTTAGAACCAAAAGAATCATTTTTAAGAATTGGAGTATGGAGAAGTTTAGCTGGGTTATTTCATGTAAGCAGGTTAAGGTTGTATCATTTGCATTCAAGATGAGCTTTTATGCATTGAGATGCAGACTCGCTTCTCAAATCTCAAATTGATTTCATTACGCACAATTAATTTAAACACAGTCAGTTATGTCTTAAGATGGATCTTAAGGATTAAGGAACTGAAATGAATGCTGTGCCTGATAACAAATACACTTCAAAATGAAATGAATTGCAAATTGCAATACTCTTGACACTGAAAACTGCTAAGCCTGTGTACAAATGCTAGAAACTCTGAAAAATAATTGGATGGCATTTAACAAACAGTTTAAAGTTTTGTCACTTTGCTCGCTTTTGCTGTTTTCTTGATCTTAATTATATGATGTCATTACGTTGCTGTCTTGCAGCCAGCCAATTGCAGCATTGCTGATCGCGGTTTGAGTATCTTCTGCCCTTTTCAATAAACATGTCATACCGAGTAATCTCAGACAACTTAATCCAGATATTTAATCAAATCTGCAAACTTGTTTGAAGAACAGAGATCATTTATTATGATTTAAAAGTCAAGATCTGGCATCTATCAAATCACCCAGGATGTATAAAGAACGGACCCTCTGTGCAGTAGCCTTTACGTTTTGTCTGTACTTGATGAATGAATTAGTGTGTTATTTCTAAAAAGAAAACAAGAGACCGTTTTTATCATTGATGTTTGCAACAATATGTCCTTGTTTCCAACAGCCTGGTACTTCTTCCTCCGAGTTGCTTTTCCCTGTAAATCTTGAACTTTTTGTTCAGTTTTCAGTGTTTGCTGGCAGCAATAGTTCAGTTATTGGTAGCAGTCCATTATGGCAAAATGTGACCGCCTGACTGCAGGGATTTGTGGAGGATATAGCCAGCAATTACTTTTTAATGATTCTGAACGGCTTCAGTAGTGACTATAATAACAGTTTGGCCATAACTCCATTAGTGCATCACCTTCACCCACAGTCAGCAAAAGGTAAAGGCCTTGTGTATCTTGTGTGTCATCTTCATCATAAATTTTGTGTGTGTATCTCATCCTCCTTTCTTTTATGTGCTTGATCAAAGTGATCGTCTATAAAACAGACTTCTAGATATTTGTTGCTCTTTTTTTTTCCCCCTGTGGTTTCTAATATTTTGGGTGAATTCTAGCAAATAAATTGCTTTCGCATGCAACTGTTTTGTGTTTGCAAAATGTATGAAAGCACAGTGTCAATCGTGCCCGTTTTTGCAGCCTTCTAATAGAGAGGCGCTGCTGTCAATGGCTTTCTCTGAGCTCTGCCCAGTGCTGATGCATCAGAAGCAAATTCAGGCTGACAGTCACTGGCAGCTTGATTCTAGCATGTTTCTGTAATTCAAGTGTAGCAAAACAGAAGTGGTCATGAGGAAAGATCATGTTGGCGTACACTGACTTGTTTTGACTTGGGTGTGAATCGGACCGTTGATTAGCGCTCCAACAACCAGCTTGTAGTTTATGTAAGTTTTAGTTTTTTGTTAGCGGCGTCGGCTAGATTAGCATTTATGTTTTCTTTTTGGTGCTAGAATCGTAGTTAATGCAACAGTGTAACTTTATTTTTATGGATGTATTTATTTTTGCTTTGATTGCACAGATGCCCTTTAGAGGAAACCTAAACCAACACTATAAACAAACAAGATGTTGCCATTTAGCAGTTTCTTTTCATCCGAAAGCAATTTACAGCCGACCGCTTGCTGAGACGCCCCCCCACACTCTTCAGGAACCTGAAGTTAACAGCTTTGTTCAATGGTGCAACTGTAATGAATGGTTGAATGTTGATCCAGAGCTGAAGTGTAACTAATATGAATGTTAATGTCATTTAAAAACAAAACTGTATTTAAACCTATATTTTCATTTATTTTTCTCACAAAAATACAAATATTCTTATTATTTTAGGTGTATTGTTTGTCTTGTTTTGTTGTTTTTGTTGCGTAATTTTGTTTTGGGACAAGTATATTTCGTAACGCGTGACTTCAGCTTTAAACCAGTAGCACATCTTTATTCATCGGCTTGCACTAGCATGCGTGTATCTTTGAATAATTTAATGCTACGAGTCTTGTCTAATTCTGAGTCGGTAAAGATTCCAGAAGGACACTTAATTGTTCCACCGTGGAGCCGATTTTCTTTTTGAGTAAGATTTGACGATACTCTCCCTGTTCAGCACTTTCACTTCACGGTCTGCAAACAGAGCAGCTCTGAATCTTAAGCAAACTGAGTTGTCTGGATTTCTGTGCAAATGCTCATCAGCAAAGGTATTTTAGCTACTTAATTGGGGTCTTGTGTTCTTGGAGGCTCTGTGTGTGGAAAAATTAGCGTGCATTTAGCCACACTAACCTGAAAAGTCCTGGTTAAATCGACTCTCCTGCGGTGGAATGATGGGAAGGAGGCTGTGGCCATGGGCTGTCAACGCACGCAGGGTGCCGTGGTTGATCTCTTGGCAGGTAATTGCAGTAATTCTGTGATGCTGGGCTTGATTAGCGAGCTGTCTGTGGGTGGGAGAACAGAGGTTTTGGCTCTTCAAAGCCTCTGTGCTCTGGCCAGGTGCTCTTCATTAGTTATACCAGCCCTGGGCAGCATGCTAATGGTTTTTCCTCATTCCATCAGTGTTACCAAGCAGCGAGAATGCAAGGTCATTTACCTCTGCTTAACATGTGAGCTTATCCAGTTAATTAGGGATGGGGTCTCAATGGTTGACTAGTCATCCAACAACCACCTATTAGATAGTGAGATGATTGGTTTGTTTACTTTTGAGATGCTTTTATTAGTGCGCATTCAGACCCCCCCTCACCCCCTGAAGAAGTTGATATGATCAGGGTGAGGTGAACTAAAAAATTTCAGGGCTTGCTTAAGACCAAAGTGGCATCAAGAGACATAAAGGTCAGTGACACTTAAGAGTGTCTAAAGAAAAATCGTTTAAAAGCTAGAAATATTGGCTTGAAATAGTTTCATAAGTCATAATATTTGAAGTCATAACGTTGTCTTCATAAAAAGTTAGTCTGATATTATAAAGATTTACTGGCTGTGACAGGTTTTTCTGCATGATGTTGATATGCATTGCATGTCTTTGATTTTGGGGACTTTTTAAAATATTAATAAGCTGTCATGCTGTTTCCCAAAGTATTCTTCTTTTTTTTTTTTTTTTTTTTCCTTTCTCATAAATAATGATAAACCATTATGCTACACTGACCAGCAATTTCTTTCTGTACGTTATTTTTCTTTCTCTTCTAGCAGAATAGAAGCTTTCAGCAAATGCTTGACTGTTTCAGTTGCTTTTGTTCCAACTATACCTCAGCCCATAATGTGTTAGTTCAACTCCTCCTTATGCTTTGAAATATGCACTGTCTTCTTAAGGCTCTTTGTTTTATTGTCTTTAGGGTCACCACACCTAGTCTAATGTTGTAAATCCAGTGCAAATGCAATCATTAGAGCTCCTAGCCAACATTTCAGCCAGCATGCAAAGAGTGGGGTTGGCTTCAGCAAACATGAAAGCGTGACTCATGCCAAAGATGCAAATTTTGGGATCTAGAGTTTCAAATTCAGATCCAAACATCTAGCATACAGATGGTAAAAACGTTAGTCTATGCAGACGAAGCAGCTCAAGGCTTATTACCTGAAGAAGAGAGAAAAGACATCTGTTTTTAGGTTTCAACCTCCATCATACGCCCCGTCGCTGTGTCTGTCTTGGCATGATGCAAAACTCAGTCATCGAGCCTCAGTCATTAATAGACATCTGTTTAACTATTATTAGCTTGTTTAGTATAATATCCAAAATGCTTAAAGTTCTGTGAAGGTTTCAAGATTTAAAAAGTTGAGAGCTTTTAAGGAGCTAGTACAAACGCTGCATTATTAGCAAAGTAAGAGCAGTGTACAAACACAGGACCAGTGCTCTCACCGTTGTGCTTAATGCATTTATAACAGTACAACATTAGCACAATGGAAAAATCTTGTATGAACAATAAGAGCTTCAAAAGCGTCTTGAAGGAAACTGTTGATTGAAGCATGAGTCATGTTGAACAGGAACAGCTTCTGGTCGTCTTTTGAAGGTCCACCTAAAGATATATTTAAAAAAAAAACATTTGGTTAGAAATTGATGAGACGCATGCTTCATAAAGAAGTGATGTAATTCGTGAGTCATTGAAGAGTCATTGACGTAGTTTGTTTCAAGGTATGATAACACACCTTAGGTACCAGATTTGTTGCTTGCGTGGTCTGATATTCAATACCATACCTTGTCATTGGCTCAAAGACTTTATTACATTATGTGAAATTAAATCATTAAACAATGTTGAGTTGATGATTCACCATAGGATTCTTGGAGTATAGTGAATACAGGAATTCAGTTTGTGATGCTGCGTGTGATTAGTGGTTCTTTTGCCTTTTTAAAAGACATTAAACAGTCAGTCCTGTACTTCTATGTACTGACATACGTTTTATATTTCAAAATGTTTTTAACATATGCTAATATAAAAAAGTATGTGTGCAATATATGTATAAACTATGTATCGTGACATGCCTAGTCCAAATTAACAAAGTTTTATACATTTTTTCTGTATAAAGTGTTGTTGTTGTTTTGTTTTTTTAAACAAAGTATCATGTTTTTCTATAGATGGATTTAATCTAATATTTATTTCATGTCATTGATTTAAAAAAAAAAAAAAAAAAAAAAATACTAATTTAAATCAGATTTCTTTTTGGTTTAATAATCTCTATTTGTATGATTTATATTATATAATATATATCCCTCAGCCTTCTTCAGAACTTTGGAGATAGATATATATTAAAACACTGTTAGAATAAATTTAATTCAGCTGTCAGCGCTTTGAAGGTTTCCCATCACTGATCAAATTGAATCTTTAATTAAGCTCTGTTTCACCTGCTTGGAGACAGAGGCCGGTCTGTGACTCATTTCATTCCTCGGCTCACAGCGTGACTGCTGATTTCTGGGTGTGACTGGGTTGAATAATTGTCTCAGTCGCCAGCAGGTGAGGCTGAACCTGCCTTGAGTTCTTCCATCCATGGGGAGTTGCCGTGTCAGGTGGTAACTGGCAGTCTTACCCGAGTCGTACACACTCAGACACATGACGGAATGGCACAGCTGGGCAGAAAACACAGAGCCACAAAAACAACAGTTTAGGTCTGGAGCTGTTGGATGGATCAAACTGTAAAATGTGTTTTGAATTTTTCAGAACTACCATTACAAATATTTACATCCATCAGTCCACTACAGAGCCTTCTTTGTAAAGAGAAAGCACCTTTATTTTATTTATTTGTTTTTGTCTTTAAAGCCACCAATGGGCACTGATTTAAAGGAATAGTTCACCCAAAAATTAACATTTTCATTCATATTTACACTGCCTCATGTTGAAGAACTGTAGTTCATCTGAATTGCTGGAAGTTTTTAAAGCTGCATGACAGTCATTGTGTGAGGAACGACAGAAATTTTTATTCTGCATTTAGGCTGAGCTGCACTTTAGAAATGAATTAATACTGAATTGAACTGATCTATATCAATATTATGAACATGCTATGGATGTATAGCCAAATGTAACGATTTTTAATGAATAACTATTTAAGGTTTGTTCTGTTTATATTATTATTATATGGCTATTATATGGTTTGCATTCATTTATGGTGCGTTTTTGTCATTTGTGGAGCTTGACATCCTCAGTCTTTATTATATTGGAAACAGTGGCCAGGATTTACTTCAGAAAGCTTTAAAATGACATGAAAGTGAATACATTTTCACAATTTTTATTTTTGAGTGAATAAATGTGTTTTTCTCACTCATAGAACCATTTTGGGTTCCTCAAAGACCTTTTCAGCGAAAAGTTAAAAAAATCTATGTATTGTTTTTTTTGTGTGAAGTGCATTTAGAGTAATTAAGCTAAAAACGTTTTCTGACAAAAGTTTCATGAATGTTGAAACGTCTTCATGGAACCGTAGAGGCCAAAAAATGTTTTTTTTTTGTTGTTTTTTTTTTCCTTTAAGAACGTACATGATGTCAACATATTCTGTACAAACATGCAGAGAAAACCAAGCTGGGCACAGATGAATGTAGGGATTGAAAGAACTGCTTGGAGCAATATGCTAAAATATAGTGCACTAAACCTGTTTTCACCTGTGCTGTCAATAAGCTGGTTGAGGTAATGCACTGATTCCCTTGCTAAATATATTACAGTTTGATGCAAATGAAGGATGTCTGTTAATTGCTTCACTCTTTCTGTCTTGGCAGCGCAGAGTAGGATTAACAAGATTATTTTAGGAAGTGTCAAGTGATATTTGTGGTCAAAGCAGTTTTTACCGCATTGAAAATGTAGCCCTCTCATATGGGTTTGTCAAAACGTATGACGTTGTGCATTGAGCTATGATGAAAAATGTTTTTGATTTGTTTTGACACCCAACCATGCATTGCAAGTGTGTGCCCTGCTCCTGTTGTAGCACAGCACTGTGGAAACTCATTTGTTCCACCCTGTAGCACACAGTAATGAAGGGATAAAATAGTCCTTTTATTTTGTGCTGAGGTGAATTGCATCTTCTACGTGTTCCTGGCAGCTGACGATGACAGCGGTCGCTTGCGTTAAAGACGTCATTCGCTGACATGCCATCTTCTTGTTTCTGCCTAAAGTATTTTAATAAGGTTTTAATGATTGATGATGCTTCCTGTTTTTGAATTTAATTTATAGCAGTGACCTTGTTGTCATAGCAGATTGGTGTTTAAATATGGCAACCAGTGAACTGACCAAATAAGTATTGAAGAGCTTAAGAAACATAATCTTTCTGCAGTTTTGCAGCTCTAAAGTGGCACTTTTCATGAATAAGGTTCCTCACATTTCAAGGATGCATGATACTTTAGATACAAGGTAATGTGGTTTTGAAATATTTGGAGGTTAGTGGTTTTTCAGCAGTTACAAGAAGTAAATAGTGTTGCAAAAAGCACTTTTTATTAAAGCAATAACTTTTAAACAAAACCTCAAGATGAAATACATTTTTTAAAAATAATGAGAACGGAGGCTGGTGAATGTGGTTGCTGATTAAGCCTAATTTAAAAAAAAAATGAACAAACTTGAAAACTAATTGCCATGTTGCAGAAAAGATCCCAAGTAGATGTTACTTCAGGTGTAACGATTTCTTTTATTATAATCAATTTACAATTGAATGAATCAAATTTAACCTCTTTGAGCAGGCACAATTAAAATAAAAGTTACTACAATTAATTACATATCAGCAGAAACTGGTTTGTAATACTTACAGACATGAATATATCAAAACAATATATTTTATACTTGTTTTAGAAACCATGGTATCTGTGCCTTGAATGTTTAGCTGGAAAAGTCGTAGCAGGACACTAAAGACTAAACCCCTCAAAACATGAAATGATGAATGAAGATCAATTGCAAATTTTGTGTTTACCGAGCACTAAACTCGGTTATCTGGCATGTCATTGCCAATAGCTCATAATAGGTCATGAGCTGTAGAAGACGACCAGCTGCTGAGGGGAAGCTCCGTGAAGCTTGGCAGGACGATCCTCCGTTCTCAGCGTTCTCTCACACCTGCTCCCTCGCCCTGCTGACCCAAGAGCCAGATTTCCCTAACATGAATCACAATCTGGGTCAGTGAAAACTCTGGCTTTGCTTGAAAACTCAGTAAAGGCGTCATGATGCTTTGAGTTATTATAGCTCTGGGAATTATAACATTACTTGTTTTATATTAAAATCATTGCTCCATGTCAGTGGCTCTAACTTATTTGACATAGCTGATCTCCTTTTGCTGACATGTTGATTTGAGACAATATTACGTTGTGTGTAAAATAGTAATAAGTGATTATTAGTATTAATTTTTACAGTGGAACATTTGTGGGTTTAATCATGTTTTCTTGGGCTGGTGGACCAGACTTTGGTCCAAGTGGGCTTTGGAAGTGGCTCTGCGATCCCAATCTGCTCTGCTTGTCCAGACTGCACATTTATTTACTTCTGACCTTGGCAGAGGGTCGGGCGTGAATTATTACTAACTCTGTTTTTTTGTGCGGTTGTTTGTTACTCGTTGGCTTGGCCTTGACACGATTGACAGAATACCCGTATTTTCCAACATTTGTTATCAAGGGAGCTGAAATGAACTGACTGTTTTGTTGATGCCAAAGCCTTCTGTAGATTGGGTAATCTCCACCAGCTTTCTGTTGGCTCATGGCCGTGGTATGCCCTGGTTTAGTGGGAATGCTGTATGCTCAGGCTTTCTTCTTGTGTTCATGGTCTGTTTGGTTTTCACAATACCAAACTTTCAGTAGTTGGTACCAGTGGAATTTCATGATTCTTGGTACCAATTTAGATGCTGTAGCTCCTTGTATATGAGGTACAAATATAAGGATCTTTAATAATAATAGAAAATCAGTCTTAATCATCATAAACGTTAAGGTATACCCTGCCTTCATTGATTATCAGCACGAAACCAAAGGAGTTTGAACAAAGACTGTCATGGAAGAATAAAGGAATTGTGTTACAAATGGGCCTTTATTAAGAAATTCAACCATGTTCAAACTCTTTTAGTTACATGCTGCTATAATAATACATTCACGTGGTGAAGTCAGAGAATAATAACTTTGTGACTACAGATTACAGACTAGTCTAAAAGAGTTTCAGGCTCAGGGGACAGTCATCAGAAAGCACTCAAAATTGACTTTAATGAACAGCTTGCACAAAACAACGCCTCAGGTTTTCTGCTTGTCACAAAGATTACCGTAATTTCCATAATAGGTAAACACAGTTGTTTTCACTCATCTTGCTTGAATGTTTTGACAGCATTTGGCCACCAAGTTGTTACAGTTGGTGTTTGGTCCTAATAATACTGTGAAAACACTTGGTATAGTGGTTTAAATTTGACTTTTTGAGCGTTGAATTGTTGTCTTCCTGTTCTAGTGAATATATATTAGGCTACTCTTAATGAATAATGTGATTTATATTTAAAAATTGCTATAATTTCCTTTCATTGTTAAAGCATTCAATACATTCAATCTGTACTTTCTCCTTTAAAAGCAGATTGGAGTTTATATTTTGGAGTTGTGTTCCCTTCATTTGATTATCTGCTGCTAGAATTCCCCTTAAAAGAAATGAGTGAATGCGATCAAACTAGGAGGGGGAAAAAAGGGATTCAACGCAACACAAGAGATCTGTAGTTACTACAGCAACTAGACTAAAATGAACTTTTTTGTACTATTAAAATTGGACATAATTCAACAGAGTAAATTAGATTTGAAGTAATCTGGAGTTTTTAGGTTTGGATATATCCGGCAAAAATATAATCTTCTGTCCATTTTGGAGTCTGCATGAAGAAAAATGACTTGATACAACAGCCATACCCGCTTGCTCATAACCAGTTTCTCTTGAATTTGTTTTTCAATTGACATTTTAGCCATTTAGTATGCCTTAATTGCTCATGATCTGTTCCTCTCTTTGGCAGGATGACTGGAGTGGCATTAATTCAAACAGAATTCAATCACACAGCAATGCAGATGACAAAGCCCACAGCCTAGAGACCCTTCCTCCAGGTAAGAGCCAACCTGACAACCCAAGTGCATAATCAGCTCATGTCAGGATTAGCCCGCTCTCATAATTCAAGTTTTCTTTTTCCGTCCCAGATAAATAATGGAGCGTTTCTTCTCAGGGAAACGCTCAAAGATGGGCTTTAATGAACACCTTGCGTAAAACAGGGCATCAGGTTTTTCTTCTCCTGTAAACAGAACCTAACTATGAGGTTTTCTGCAGAAGTAGGTGTAAAGGTTTCACTTGAGGGCACCTTAAATGCTTGAGAGTGATTTTTATAACTGGCCTGAAGACAAGAACTCTGTATCTTCAGACTTTATTCCCTTTTGGTAATGTACTCCTTTGTGATCTAAACAAACTGCTCTGCTTAATGCATTAAGCCTTAGATATTAACATGTGCTTTTTATAGACCTGCTGTATTTAAAACAGTATTGTAGTATGGTTGCAAATGCATTATTTAGCTCATTAGTTTCTATGTCATGCAATCGCTCTGTAACCGGGGTCCATGGAGAGCTGTTCTATTAAATTTGTCATAAACATCAGATTACGTTCATGTGTCGTAGCATGCATTACAATATGTTTCCTGTCTGTTGTTGTTCTCCCAGGCACTGATTCGGGGAATCATCAGTAGTTTCGTGTCTCCTTGCATTAATGCAATTTAGGTCACCCAAAAGATTCCCGTGAAGCAGAACAGTCACCCAGGAGTACCTGATTTCATCTGTAATAATTAAAAGAACAGATTTAAAGTGATAGTGTGCTTAAAATTGCCATCTGCTCACCTCATGGTGTTCCTGGTTGATTTTTTCCTTTTGAGGAACATAAAGAAAGAAATAAACTAATACAATAAGCATTTTCATTTCCAAGCAATAACCTGTAGTTGAGAGAGCGAGCTGAATCACTTAGTTGATTGGTTCAGTTTATGATTCAGAGGCACTGTTAAAAAAAACTATTTTTGAGTCACAGCATGCACATACATGTCACAGCATACAGATATATAATATATACATAATTAAGCCAAACATGTCCATTTTAATATTTATTTGAAACAGATATAATGGGAAAAAGTATGTGTGGCACTAATTTAAAATACAAATTGCATCACTGCATTGAAATCATGGCCAAAATAGTACAATTTTTATTACATCCAAATTATGTTGGATTTTGTGAATAAGTCACTAGCACTGCATTTCTGTTTCCCAGATGTTTTTCTCAAAATCATATTTGTTTATAATACTCGTTTGGTGCACCAATTAATTCAAGAAGGTCTGGAATAAAAACGTCTCCTGGAATTTTTAGTAATATTAAATGTGTATATATAATTTGGCATCCAAGCATGAAGTATGTGCTCGCTGTGAGTAGGACTGAGGAATAGATCACGTTACACATGTAGTGTTTCGGCCTGGAAAGTGGTGATGTTCACACTCTTCCTCCCGCTCCTCGGCTATGTGTGCTTGCTGCGTGTCGAAGAGCACTTTGTCTAGAATCTTGCCGTGTCAAGTGAAGTGTGGAGGTCGCAGCTGAGACGCTCTGTTCTCCTTTGAGCAGCTAATTAGTTTGATGACAGCCCCTACAGTCCTCTGCCGTGGGACGAGCTATCGACCTCGCACAAGGAGAGTTTGTGTTTTTTCTGGGTTTTCTCGCTGAGCTTTCAGCTGCGTTATACATCGTATTGGAGATGCCAGACTTTGATTCTTTACTCTAGCTTTCTGTGGGCATCTTTTTTTTTTTTTTTACCTAAATTACAGGCCTGAGCTATAGAGATGACCTTTTTCTAATGGTTCTGTCCCAGCCATCGCAGAAGGTGAACTTTTAAATTGTGTGACAGGGCCGTTCTAAATGTGGCTGTCACCCTTTGGTAGATCAGTGCATTTGGTGCATTGCAGTTCAGGATAATTAACCTCAGATTTCATTAACTTATGCTTCCTAGATTACATCACTGTTGTGCACAGAGCGTAACGTTGATCTGTTGACGCCTGTGCATTTTGATTTACCTGCCTCTTGCTTTTTACAAATAAATCACAGATTCTAGTGCGCAGCGTAATAGTAAAGTGCCAGTATGTTTTGCTGATGAAAGTTGAACTTTTAAATTCTCCCAAATGGCTTGAACGGAGACTCTTCATCTGCTTGAATTAATCTTTTATGCTGCCTTTGCATGTTCAACACGATTAGTTGGCAGAATCGAGAGCGGGTCCCCTTTAGTACCTTTCAGAGACATTTATGGGTTCCATCATGTTGACAAATGATCGCCGGTATTACGCTTTGGAGTATTTGATTTCACCTTAAGGATTTTACCATTGGGACATGTAGACTAGTTAAAAAGACAAGTACACTCCAAAACAAAACAAAATGTACTCTTACTTTAAGTTCACACTGGAACTTCTTTTTTGTATTGGTGGTGTTGCATATTAAAATGAATAATTATATTTAGTTAGTTTGTCAAAAGCTACCATGTTTAACATGTGTAGTGTATAGAAATTAACGTGTGTCGTGTATAATAAAGTGTTTAGGACTTAATAGATCATATCTAAGAGTTCGGCTTTTCCTTTTGGTTCTGCTCCTAATTTAAAATGTTGTCCCTTGTTCATTAACAATTCCTGTGGCACTGGTCTTGGCCTTTGAATCAATGTTAGCGCTCTGCTGGATAGCTGGCATCAGTGGCATGTAATTCTCACTCAGGTCGGCCTAATTATAATGCGGAAGACGTTTGCCAGAGCCCTGCTAAATGAATTGCTTATAGTCTTTTGTAATGATAGATAACATAATCGAATTCTGCCACATGTTTCTGAGGTCTAAGTATCATCGTAGCCATCTCTGCCATTTTAACTCAGTGACATGTTAACGTGAGATGTGACTAACATCAAAATGGGAAAATAACACTTTTTGTTGAGGAAAAGCTAAGCTTGTAGTTGGGAAATCATTTAAGGCGGGCTGTTATGGAGTGGGTCCATTTGGCAAACATCCTCATATATTATCATTTGGCAAATGTCGTCTTTGACAGATTCACCTGGGTTGTAATCAACTAAAGATGTCTAGCCAGCTCTTTTCACGTTCTTTTGGGCGACTGTGATTTATAATGTAATAATGGGCAGCAGTGCATTCAGGGTTTTTGTCTTGGATGTTTCTAAGAAACATGAGCATTTCGTTCAAAAACTTGAGTACACCTTTTGTTCTTTAAATTGTAGTGTGGAACTTTGTCTTTGGTAAATGACAAACCTCATTTCTGAAGTGAGATAGGCATCTTTGGACATGTACCTTTTCTGACAAATTGATAGTTTGAGATTTGTTTGAATGGAAAGTGGCTTATTCAGTCGATATGTTAAAGCAATCAATCCACAGTATTTGATTTACTTGTACAATGGGTAAAAGTAAGCCTTTTGGTAATGGAAATGACAAGAAAAGCTTTTTATTTGTTCTTTTTTTGTGGGGTGTTACAAATATCTAGGTGTTCTTTTTGTTTTTTTTTTGTTTTGTTTTTTTTTGTTTGACGTCCAGTGTTTTAATCATTTTTGTCACTTTTTCAGGGAAGGTTAGGTGGCAGGACTTCGACCAGGACCTGTACGTGGGAGCTACAGTGGTGAGGCCAGGGCAGGATCCCTACGCCCGCAACAAGTTCAACCAGGTTGAGAGTGACAAACTTCGAATGGACCGCAGCGTCCCTGACACCAGACATGACCAGTAAGTCCCAGTCGAGTTTTTAGCTCAACTCATTCAGAAACAGAGCTTTGCTTCATGTTCAGTGAAATGAGCTAATGCTTAACTCAGTTACTCAGTAAACTTATTTTTGTTACATGCTGTCAGTTTAATTAGTCTAATAGTTTACTTAAATTGTTCGCATTGGGACAACATTGAATCATTTTTATTTGTTTGGGAATTTTCCTATAATGCTTCCATAGGTAAATGTTCAAATTTAAATAAGGAATATTTGAGGCTGGGCAGTTGAATTATTAGAAAATAATGCACACCCAAGGTGGCAATGTTGTCTTGGTTGAAAATATATAATAACAAAGTTTTTTTGTCTATTGACAAAGTCTATTGCACCTAACAAAACTGAATTTATTTGATCAGAATGCATTTCCAAATATTATTTCAATATATAGTTTTCATATTTTTCTTGTTCCTGTGTTGGCAGAGATTAATTTTTAGCAGCCATTACTCCAGTCTTTAGTGTCACATGATCCTTCAGAAATCATTCTAACATGCTTATTTGGTGCTCATGATGCATGTATGTATAATAACCAATGCTGGAAATACACTGTAAAAATTGACACTGTGAAAATGCTACGGTAAAAACCCATTAAATGGTTAACTGACATTCCAAGAATTTCCTGCATTGCCTTTTAAATTTAGTTTGAATTAATAACCATATTTCCTAGTTGTTTTTTTTTGTAGCAGTTATGTTTATTAGGGTTGTACGTTACATGTAATGCTATTAAATACATGTTTATTGCACATTTCAGTTGAATAATTCTTACCATGATGGTGTTTAGTGTTTGTGTAAATGACACTGAGCACCTTCTATATATGTTGCTATTTAAAAGCTACTTGTGAAGGGCCTTGGTTCATCATGTGACTTGCTCATCACCGCCTTCATTTGGTAGTTATCAGTGTATTTCAAAGGTTCAAAATAGATTTCACAACTTTAATAGGTTGGTATATTAACATTATACCAGTTATAAATTATATATAAATTTATAATAAATCTTTCTTACCACAGACCTTTAAATGTTAGCATATGTCCAAATAAAATATCACTTTGTGCAAGCTTGCTTGTTCTTTAGACAATAGCAATATATTTCTCAATATATAACTCAAACAAACAAACTGTACAATAGCCACTGTAGTAGTTAGCTTTAAGAGATTCCATTGAATTAACTTGATGACTAATTTTATAATTTACTCAGTTCTGTTATATTTGTTGAATTACAGTTTGGTTTAAGATGCCCATTTTCAATGTGTGTTGACACTTTTCATACTTGAATTAAGTTTTGTAAAAGCATTATTTGAAGCGAACTTACTCACATAGCTGAACATTAGACTCATGCTGCTCAGCACAAAATCTAATTAAACCCGTTTCCTTTGGTTCTGTTGAGTATTAAAGCACCCTTTCCACTAATAATGGACTGTTCATGTTACACTGAGCATTTGCCTCACTATGTAAGCTTTTTCCATTGCCTAATTTATTATGTGGTGTGCCTTACTTTACAACACATAGCGAAAGTGAAGAACACTGTCAGTGCTTCTTTGTGATAAAGCCAGTCAAAATTAATGTGCTAAATTAATTTCGGATTCTCATAAAGAGGCCTGTCATTCGATGAGAGACGCTTACACAGCACAACGATAGGGAAATGCATGAAAAGCACTTCTCCAGCAAATCAGTGAGTCTTTCAAAACTTCATCTTCATCTGTCTGTCGGTCACAGTGTCCTTGAGGTGGCGAAGTAGCAGATTGTCTTCGGGCTTAAATGGCTGTCAGATGTCAAGGCAGGTTTGACAATATAAGTAGAGCACTGAATGTATAAGTGCAAAAATAAGGAGTAGTTTAAATGGAGAATGAGCTTGTCCTCTTAGGTGCAGTATATGGTTTTGGCTGTTATGAATCTCGTCAGCTGTAACATACTTGTGTTTAAGTTTCGCAGGGGAAAGTCATTTACTACTGAGTGGGCATCTGAAGTAACGTCATATTTGCTGACGACACGAGTGGGAATATCTGGACACTCATTTCTTCCTCCTGATAAATTGGCCACTCACGGTTCTCTGCATCAAATTATGTGTTGCATATTTTTAGTTAAGCCATTTGGTTACAAAAGGTTTACTTTGCATCTGTGCGTTTTAGGATCCATTTGTAAGAATTGTTTACAAGCTGTGAAATACCCGGTAAGATGTCCACATTAATTTCTCCTATGTACTGTAATATGTACTGTGTTTTTTATTTATTTTTTGTATTTTTTTTTTCTCTCTCTCTCTCTTTGATAAAAGGACTGTAGAAGTTGAAGAATTCAGTTAGAGTTTTGCTAGCTTGGGCTACTTTTTGATGTTAGAAAAATGCTTGACCACCCACATTTGCACCTTAACAATGCCTCTTCAGTGTTCGCCAACTTACTCGTGCTGAATTTTATTTATAACAAGTTTCATAAGCATTTCAGTCCAGTCTTTTTGCATGTCAATAAAGGCCTTGCACACAAGTTTTAAAGGTAAACTGCCAATCAAAAGTTTGGAATTGTATGGTTTTTAAATAAAAGGAGGGGGGGTTGATTTAAATAGATTTTAAATTAACTGTTTTTTGTTTTAAAATGTGATGTATTCCTTAATTATCAGCAGTTATTACTCCAGTCTCACATGATCCTTTAGAAAGCCTTCTAGTAGTCTGATTTGCTGATCAAGGAAGATTTAGTATTTTTGTAATTTTTATTATCAGACATTTCTTCTTATTTTTTTTATTATTGACAGTTTCTGCACAAATGTGTTTTTCAAGATTCTTTTGCAAATGGAAAGTTTAAGAACCACATTTATATTAAGTAGAAAACTTTTGTGGCCATAAATGTTTTTACTGTTGTTCTTGATTAAATTAAATGCATTCTTGCTGAATAAAAATTTAAAGAGTAATTTTTCCAACCCCAAACTTTTGAGACGACTGTTTTGTTTTATAGAGTCAAAAAAAAAATGAAAAGCAACACAAAGTGGTAGTGCAACCGATTGATTGATCTTTTTTTTTTTTTTCCTCTTCTCTCTCTTTTCTTTTACATGTAGCCGCCTTTTCTAGTGCAGTTAAAATATGGCTTAATTTTCGAGTTTCAAAAAGCTTTAGGATCTTTAGAAGTATTATCTGGTCCCCTGAACATACTGTAACATCATTAGAGCTGCACTTAGCTGAGACTGTATCGATTGCGTGAGAAAACGTGGTTTCCATCAAACACTCATGTTACTGCTGTTTTATAATAACCAGATGTAACTGCCTTTTGTTGTGATTGAGACAGCCTAGATATCTTCACGCAAAACATCTTGTGCATCTTCCCCAGAAACACATTTCCCATTTCTCACAGGGCTGATGTAAAACTGTGGGGGGGCTTGGTTGTGCTTAAATGAACATAAATTGGTCCCGCAGCCAGTCGTTGTCTCTGAATTAGCTGTCGTGAACGTTATGATGAATTAGTGCTCCGTTTTTAACTACCTGATGTTAGGCAGAAACAAATTGCTCTGAGTATTTCAAGCATGATATTTGCAGAAAAACTTTTCTTAAAAATTTTGTTTTATCCAATTTATGATCTTAATTATTATTATATTTAGTATTAAAAAAAAAAAAAAAAAGGATTCGTGACACAGACTAGTATGATTATTAAACTTTAAAAGGCTATGGTTAATTGTTCAGCGCACATATTTATTTATTTATTTATTTATTTATTTATTTCAAAGTCAAAACGCTGCTCGTTCTACAATCAATGAATTCCGTGCATTTATGCCAAATGATAAGTCATGATCTACTGTTGATTAATTATTAAATTAAGTTCTGGTGTTTACATTGTAAAGGTATACAGTAGATGGGTGAAATCATGCACATTTTGTCTCCCTCGTTTTTATAATAAACATCTGGTAGTGGCCCATATTTCAAAATAAGAGTCCTGTTGTATTTGCTTGTAGATACAAGAGTCATGTCCTGCATTACATATAGAATTATATGTTATATGTAATTATATCTTTAGTGTTTTGGTCACGCAAAAGGTTTACTAGTATCCCCACAACAATCCTTTTTTTAAAAAACACATTATTACTTCATAAAAATATCAGTCAACATCTGTTGAGCATTTTTATATTTTAAATGTAAAAGATTTTCCAGTTGAATATGATCATTTGAGAGTTTATGTGTAGACATATGGTATAAATTGTAAAGTTTATTAAACCAGTTTTTAAAACTACAGATAACCTGCAGATCTGCGAAAAGGCAAAAGACATTAGTTCTCAAAAAATATTGTACATTTCTTAATTTATGTTGCTTGGATCTTTGCCATTTTCGATACTTTGTATGGTTACGTATGGTTTAATTTTGAGTTGTAGTTACATAACACTTGTGGACATGACATTCATTGGTCTATTAAAAGCTTTATGGAGAAACATTGAAAGCAAAGTGGGCAGGAAAGCACTACTCAAGCATTCACCACCATCGCATCTGTCTGTGGTCCTGCCACAGCCTGCATGTGGACTGACACGTCTGTTTGAAGAGCGCAGCGTGTGGGGTGAAGGTGCAGACTGTTAGGGTTGGCTAGCGAGTGCTGTCTTCCACTATTGTTTCCACTGAAGGCCTGCAGTGCGGAGCTGGGCTCCCATGACTCGCTGATTTACTGCTGACATGCAGGAAGACTTGTCATGAGCAGGGCAGCCCTCTTGTCGCTTCTCCGCACAACATAAACAGGCTGCTTGGGAGATGCTGCCCTCTTAGGAAATTACCCTCCCATTGCACACGGATGAACTTGACCCTTAATTAAAAAAAAAAATGAAAACATTTTTAAAAATAGTCCTATGCAGTACTGAAAAACACAACACTAACTTGTAGTGATTTGAGGTAGCAGGAAGGGATGTTGGTTGTTGGCGTGACAGTGTTGTTTACTCTGTACTACGGCAGGTCACTTGGACAGTTGGCAGTTCCTGACTTCAAGGAGTCTATTTCCCACTTTGATATGTCAGTATACAGTTTAAGAACTGTTTTTTTCCCAGCTCGTAGTTCCAGGAATTTCAAGGGTCACTTTTGCCCCTGGATTGTGATGTAAATAAATGCGGTGACTCTTCACCGTTCACACAGGACACATTCTTTCATTCTTGCATCTGCTTTTGCTGTTTTTAGATTGTTTTTCTAAATTAATCTGTGTTAGACTGACATTATTGGCAGCTGTGGCATCTCACACAAGAAACTGAGAAAGAAAACAAAGAAAAGGAATATAGCCACTTAATTCAAAAATTGTGTCTTCTGTGTCAGTTTTTGAAATGCATTCACAAGAACACCATGACACGTTATCAAAAAATATCTTAATATCTCTAAAAAGTAAATGCATTTATTTATTGTATTATATTTTATTTACTATATTATATTTTTTCCATTTTATTGGATTATTTTTTAATTATTTGGGATTTATTTATAAATTTTTTCTTTAATGAATGAATGAAGCATTTACATAGCGCTTTATCATGTATTGCCATACACCCAAAGCGTTTTTTACAAGTACAGTCAATCAATGGATGGGGATTATTGGGAGGCCATGATAGATTGGGGTTAAGGGGAATTTGGCCAGGACTCCAACACTTTACGATGAGTGTCATTCGAATATTTTTATTTTTTATTTATTTATTCATTTTTATTTTTTTTAAATGACCACGGAGAGTCAGGGCATCGATGTAACATCTCATCCGGGAGACGGTGCTCTTTTGACAGTGTAGTGTCCCTGTCACTATATTGGGGCATTAGGACCCACACAGACCACAGGGTGAGCACCACCTGCTGGCCTCACTAACACCCCTACATTTTAAGTAATATATTATTTTAGGTTGGTCTTTACTCAACAACACCATAAAACCCTTGTCTGTTTTGTTAATTGCTATGAGTCTGATAACAAGAATAGAAGCAATTATTTTCATTATTAATAATTAAAGTACCCCCC
>JAUMHR010000063.1:10055624-10066111 GCA_032361145.1 Enteromius fasciolatus | reverse complement strand
CTACAGTCATCTTCAGACACATAATATTTTAGTTTGCTACAAGCAGGATACACACGAAGCACGTTCAACTCCGACACTCAAACGGTCGTGGTAATAAACACCGTGACCATTCACGTGTCCGTGCTTAATGCGCATCTCGTGAAAAGCCTCCCCAATCCTTTTTATTTTATTTTTTTACAGATCTGCATGATTCACATACGTCACATTTTCAGGTCGGAAAATCCGGTATTCCGGATTAATCCGGAAAAATCACATCCCTGATAAATAAGCTTTCTATTGATGAATGGTTTGTTAGGATTTGACAATATTTGGATTTATGGTAAGAAATTTACAAAATATCTTCATGGAAAATGATCTTTACTTACTGTCCTAATGATTTTTGCTATTAACAAAAAATGTACAATTTTGAGTCATACAATGTATATTTGGCTACTGCTATAAATATGCTCTGGCAACATTTCTTTTGTGGTCCAGGGTCAAACATTTCAATTCATTTTGTTATATTCTTAACTTTCTTATATTCACATCCAAATTCCAGTTCTGCATTCTGTGTGCAACCTCAGTTCAGTTTTGAATGGCACACAACCTTGTTAGATGTCCTTTCTGTATAATCATTCATCATATAACCCATGCATCATCTTCTAAATTTTTAATCTGAGTGACATGTAATTAAAATGATTTCAAAAACATGATGTCACTGAAACATAATGAGTAAGAAGTCCCAGTCATTAGATCTGTACCATTATGAACACTCTGATATTGTCAGCGTGCGATTAACTGCCATCTGTTGCATTCAGTAGTAATCTACTGCTCATTAGAGCACAATCTACTGCCTTCCTCAGGAGTGCTTGTGGCATCTAAATTACAATGTTGGCCCTGTAAAAAATTAAAATGGGTTGTTCTGAGTCCTGAAGACTATGGGGAAAAGCACTAAAAGTATTTTTACTGACTGTGGACTTAAAAAATGTCTAAAAGTGGAGGCTGAATACCGGCGGGATGAAGACGTTTTTGTTCAGGTCATGTATGGAAAACTTGGCAGAGCTTTAGCACTGAGTTTTCATTGAAATTGTTTAGCTCCGTTAATAATTAAAAGAAACAGCTGGTCTTAAAGAGGAGCAGAAAAAGCTTTTACTATATAAACTGATTATTTCAAATCAGAGAATGAAATATAAATTGTGATTTAATCTCCCTTATGCCTGACATCATAAACCAGGAGCAATGTTATTTGTTTACCATATAGATATAGCTAGATATACCTTTTAAGAATGCAAAGTGCTTTGAATACCTCATGCATGTATTTGCTTTCTGATTGGATTGTAATAGAAAGAGAAAAAGAGAATACGTTTTTATAATGATAATATATATATATATATATATATATTGACGTAGCTCAATCACCCTCTAATGAAAATGCCTAGTATCAGTGATGACACTTCTCACGTGAAGCCACTGTGATAATGGATCAAAGCTTATCAAAGAAAAGTTAAGTCCAATCCAATATGATAAGGCTTTGCCTTTTATAATCCTATGATGTGCACGATATCAGCTTAATCCACAAACATCAGCATAAAACCAGTCTAAGCTTTCACTGCTACAGTGAAAACGCTCTCTGGGAGGTGCTTTGATGCAGCTTGCGAGTTTCGTTTGTAGTTTCCTTTTTATTGTATTTCTTACCTTCTTTAGTGGGAGAGTAGGCATTAGTGAGGAACCTGAAGTTGCCTTTGTTGTACCAGTTGATTATGGACATATTGCCTCTCATCTTAATGTGAGACTGGCCACGTAGCTGTGGAGCCTCTGTATTGATCAGCATAGACTGAGGAAGACCTGTACAATCACTCTTCCTAGTGCTCAGCAACCCGCAGCAGTAGATGCCTGCAGGAGAAGGAACGTGTTACAGAACAAAAATAATAATCCAGAGCTGGCTGAGAATTAATATTTAGCCTGAACGTTCAGTGAATGTGAAGGGTCACAGATAGAGGTCACATGCCTGTGTGATCTAGAAAGCTGTGAGCAGATGTCTTGTCCACAGCACTGCCAGATGCTGCAGCCTATCTGAACGTGGCCTAGAAATCTGATATGAGATCTGAGATATGAAGATAAATCCTCCTGCCCGCATGGGAAAGGGGACAATGGTGTGACTAATCTTTCCTTTAAGATTTTCATCTCCATCCAGTATAAATGTGCAATGTCCTTAAAACTTGAATAGAATGAATAAAAACTACATTAAAAAATGTAAATAAAAACTTTAAAATGCAAAAAAAAGAAACTATTTTGAAATCCATATAAAGCTACATTAGTATTTCAGTGAAACTAAATAATACTGCAGGAGCTTCCTCGTTAATAAAATTGCATTACACAAGACCTTCAACAGCTGGGGCAAAAACGCCAGAACAGCAGTTTTGGGGAAGCTGCTCTAAAACTGTCATAATACAAGATCCTCTGAATTCAAAGCAGTTAAATTATTCCTTTTAAATTAGTTTCCTTCACCAGAACTACTAGTGAAAAGTAGTTAACTACATTGAAGCTATTCATCATATTTGTGTAACATAAAATGTATTCGTCCAGAGAAGAATTAATTACAATGATATAATTAAAATAAGATAATTATGCTATGCTAGTTTCTCAGTATTTGTGTTTGGAATAGTGGAACGATTCATTGAACTTTTTCAAATTAAATAACTTGTCTTTTATAGCCTTCATCAAAACAACTGCCTTATAATAGTATTTTTCCCTCATAATAGTAATTTATTTATAAATCAGACATGCTTGTAGCCCACTGACAATTGTACAGAAAGAGATTTTTTTTTTTTTGCAAAAATAAATGATTTATTACACTTACTGTAAACTGGAAATTACTGTAATTGTGATATTTAAAAAAATGATGTAACTTTTTACGATGTTACTTTTTAAAAAAGCTACACTGGTTCAGCTCAGCTACTGTCACACTACTGAAAAGTTAATAATTCCTAAATACTACAGTACTGTATGAGTCTGAATAAGGCTATATAAAACTGATATATAAATTCTGCATGACATACAATTATGACCTACTTCTCTCATAACGTAAAAGGTTTGATTCAAATGTAGAGAGAAAAAAAGAAGCTGCCCATTAGCCTAATCCACTCTACTCTAGCTGTGTTAACATTCACTCCTTGCTGCCCAGCTGGAGGCTTTCAAATAATCTTTGAGTATGAAACGCGCGTTTGCTGTGAGAACTCAAGGTCAACTTCCTCTCACTCTCTCCATTTATTTCTTGCCACAGGATGCTGTCGCCGTGTAATTAAAAACTGCAGGGAATGAGGAACATCAGATGGAGAGAAGATTAAAGAGAAGGGAAAAAAGAAGCAAAGCAAAGCCAAGGCAGAATTCACTGAGAGAAGTAGAGCAGATAAGGATGCAAGGAACCGCTGACAGATGCAGTTACAGCACCTACCCTGTTTCTCAAATTCCTGAAACAAGTTTAGACTTGTGATGCTTGGGCCAGTGAAGATGACTGCATTACGGCCAGCCAGATTCTGACAGAGCTGCTTGGCCACCAGACTGTGGAGCTGGGGTTTATTTTTCAGCGTGTCCAAACCATCTGGACCTGGACCTTCCTTTAGATGGACATAGATCTGGTGAGGAAGAAAAACAGTGTTTAAAGCTTTAAAACATTAAATCAAAATTTACATTATTTTCCATTAAGAAATAAAATATTTACATTTCACATTCTGGATGTCACAGTGAATGATTTGGCATTCTGATATGTGATGCCCTCTTTACATTATCAAATCAATCTAATCTTTTTTTTTTTTTATATATATATATATATATATATATACTTTAAACTTCACATCGATTTAAAAGTTTGAGATATTTTTTAAAGAAATTAATGCTTTAATTTTAACAAAGAAAATGTTACAAAATATTTCTATTTCAAATAAATGCTGTTCAAAGTATCCTGAAAAAAAAAAAATCAGTTTCCACAAAAATGTTTTCAAAATGTTTCTTGAGCAGCAAATCAGCATGTTAGAATCCCTTCTGTAGGATCATGTACTGGACTGGACTGTACATGACTGGAGTCATTTCTTTAAATTGCAATATTAATTCAAAATATTACTTTTTTCATTGCTTAAATGTAGCTTTGGTGAGCATTAGAGATTTATTTCAAAAACATAAAAAATTCCTAGTCTTTCGAATGGTATTGTACAAAACTACTGAAGTAAGGACAATAAATTGTGTTGTCTGTTTGACTCGCTTCCAAAAATAAGCAGTTATTTTCTCTAATAAGCACGGACCAAGAGAAGAGTGCAGTTACAGTGTGTTAAGTAATCTTTCTTTTTCTTTGTTGACTCTATAAATTATATTTTATTGATTATATCTGTTAATGTGCTTCTCTATATAATCTAATTTATTTTGCAAATATCAGAGAATTGTGTAAAATAGCTTTGCTTGTGGCAACAGAGTAACAAAGTATTATTTCTCATTAGAAACAATGTGATGTAACATCTTGGGGCAGTTGATAGATTTTTGGGTGATATCCTTCTGCGCTGTGCACTCACCTGACAGATGAACCCAGTGGAGCTGCACTGTCGAACCCACAGGCTGAACTTTCTCTTCTTCCTCTTGCGCAGCTCCCTCTCTGTACAAGTGGTAATGAACACAGGGTCCTCATCAATCAAGGGCTCGTGGAGGACCTGAGGGAAAGCAGCATGTCTGATTTGAAAACTCCACCATGATAACACTTCAAACGCATCACTTGTCAATCCAAAGTTGCTTTTAAAGCTTAGTTCCCTGCAGGAGATGCATGCTGATTAAGGATCCTGTGAAACGATGTTGGCTTGTCAAGTCATGATAGATATGATAGATCTGTTAAAACTAACCAGCTACTTTCATTATAGATAGTGTTTGACTCAGTAAGCCCTCTGTCAGAAACGGGGCATGTGGGGCTGTGCTGAATACCTCATTGTTTGCCAATAGGAGATAAGAACCACAATGTGACAGTCAAAAAAAGGGTGCGAGATGGTACACACTGTCAAGGTGATATAACCACGGCACTGGGAGAGCTGAGAGAAACAGATGATGCTTAGTTTACTCATGGCAGGCGAGTAATTGAGGGGTGTCTCTGAGATGGGTCACACAAGGCCTCATTAAACGCAAATCGCTAATTTAGGAGCTGAAGCTGATTCCATTGGTAGAAATAATGCAGGTTAATGACAAGCAATGCTGGTTACTTAAATGAGAATTCAAAATGTACATTTTTTGAGTACACTATCCCTTTAATATAATAAATTGGAAATCTAGTAGTTGACAACCTACAATTTCCACCATGGCAGATTATTCATTTTACCTGAAGAATTAAAAGGACCTAAAAATCTCAAAAGCACTTCAGTAGAAATGGTAATTAATGTGGTTTTCAAAGGGCAGGAGTTCAAAGGACCTTAATTAGCACCAAATCGTACAAAAGGAGAAACACTTTCCTCAAAGGACATTATAATCTAATTTAATTTAATCAGCCTAGCTAACTGTACATGTATAGGAGCCATTTTCCTTATATTAAATTATACAATCAATCAGTTAATCAATATATGCTGTCATGATCAGCTGGAGGGCCAGTTCAGGCCACAAGAGGGCATTCCAGCACCCCACGAACTCTGTGTGTGTGTTTGTCTCTGTTTACATGCAGGACTCTTTCCATGAACTCATGTCTCCGCCCACTCGTCTGTTGTCAAGGTGTTTGATTGTTTGCTCCACCCCGGTGACCTACTTTCCACTGTATAAAACCCCCCTGTTGTTGTGTGTTGGGGATGGTTCTTGTTTATTGTTTCCTGTTAATATTCATTCGTGTTCCTAGTTTCTCGTTATTCTGTTTGTTGGATTTCCTGTGAACGATTTCTGCCTGGATTTGGACTACCCCTCTGTCTCTCTGTAAGGACTGGTACTGTTACCTCTTGCTTTGTTTTCGACTCTGTGTATGCCTTTGTCTTCTACAACTCTGTCTGCCGGTGATCTACCTTTGTACCCTGACTCTGATTCTTATTAAACACTGTTTGCATTTGAGTTTGCACGCCTAGCGTACTCATTTCATAACATATGCATTGTATTCTCACATATTAAGAGGGAAATGCACCAAAAGCTAGTTACTAAAAGAAAGCCCTGATGGCTGTATAAAAAATAAATGTGCTAAGATGCACTATACCCTGTGAATTATTCATGCTGTTTGAGAAACAATGTCTTGAGTCAGGAAGGGCAAATCATTTATTCTAATTGTATATCAGGCCTTTAATTTGGCCGAATGTAATAAATGTGTTTCACTTCAGCTGAATAATGGACTGCTCAGATTCGAACCCATATTTCAAGATTACTTCTCACAGCTCACTTCCAATTTTATGTCCCTTATCTGAAAGCAGAAGCCCAGATCAGTGAATCCAAATGAAAGAGAGAGAGAGCGAAAAAACAGAACAAATGTAGGAGGGTGTTGGAATGTCTTACTTGGCACAGCTGTGCTCATTTAGAAGTCTTCTTGTCATTTAACAGTAAACTCCCTGATGTTAGTCTGACATTTAAATGCCTGACAACTTGTTATTTTATCTAACAGAAGACTACTTTTAAAGTGAGATTTGGTGGTATTACATTAACAGAACTGGCAATTACAGTCTACTACTTTGAATCAGAAATCAATTGTTTGTCGTGTTTATTTACAGCAGTTTTGAAATGTAAATTTAAAGTCTCTCTTCCAGTTGATGTTACCACTGTATGCTCATTTATAAAACACAATTAGATTAAGTAATCAGTATGGGGCGGTTTCCCAGACAGGAATTAGATTAAGCCAGGACTGGACCTTTGCTAATTTAGGACATTTAAGTAGTTTTTAGAAACATGTCTTACAAAAAAGCATTACCTGGGAGCATTTTAAGACCAAACAATGGCAGTTATGTATTTTAAGCTTTTTCCAGTTTAGACCGCTCTTAACATTTATTTTAATCTTGGACTAGTCTTAAACCCTGTTCGGGAAACTGCCCCTATATGTATACTGTTTAAATGTTTGGGATCAGTCATTTTTAAATGTTTTTAAAATATGTCTCTTAGGGTTTGTTAAGGCTGAATTATTTAATAAAAAATAAAGCAAAAACAGTTATATTGCAAAATAATATTATAATTTAAAACTAAAAATCAGTCTAATATACTGAGTTGCTGTTAAAGTGCTCTGCTGCTTAATATTTTGCTAAAACTTTGATTTTCTTTAAAAAACATTCATGATTCTTTGATGAATAGAGTACAAGCAGTAATTAATTTCAAAAATATATTACTGACCCCAAGCTTTTGAACAATAGTGTAATTTATTTTAATGTATGTCTCTTTTTAAAATATGAATTTAATAACAAATCAATTTAATTAAATATTTATTCACAACTTAATTTAAATTGTTTCATTCGATTCATGAAAGCAGGAATTTTAATTAAATAAGCTTTAATAAAACTAAGCTGGATACATGAAGAACCTGGGGGACTTATGAATGAGAACAAAGAATAAAGGTCAGAATGTTGACTTCTGAGCTTATGAATAACTCAAAATGTCTTCAAGGGCCTGAGGCATTTGTGCTTTTAACAGTAGTGCTTCAGAGTAGTTGTTACTCGTTCATTTTCATGAACAGTCAATATATGTTACAAATTAGTATTCAAAATACAACTCTGAGTACTGCATTCAGCAGATCTGAGAAGTTGCAGACAAAAAAACTCCTTCAGACCTCTCAATAGTACCATAAAGCTCACAGCCTGAGGACATGTGATGGGACTCCAAGCTCTCCCAGTTACAGCAGAACATGCTCTGATTTCTGTCCCAAACCCACTTTCTACTGGCACAGAAACGGAATATGTTTGCTAGTCCTAGTTTCCAAAAAGTTCATGTGAAGATTTGGTTTGTGCAGTTTCTTTTTGTACCTTCAACATACTGGTTCATGCTTATTGACTACTGAGTGATTTCTACAGTGAGCTGAATGTTTACCTGTGTCTGTGAGGGCCTGAAGGATGAGGAGAAGCTCTGGTGAAGAGAGTCCAGGAAGGGTTGGATTTTATAGAGGCCCTGACTGCCACCTTGACTGGAGCGGAAGGCTACGACATGGAAGTACTTAAGGATCTTCTCGAACCGTGCCTGGCTCATCTTGAGCGCGATGCTGCGATTACTGAAGAATCCGCTGCTCCAGATGCTCAGCACTGACTCACACCGATTCACGCCAGTAGAAGTAACATAGCCCAGAAAGGCCTTCATCTCAGCCAGCGTCACATTGGTCCAGCCTTCATCGCTGCCAAAGCGCTCCTGGTACTTCTTGGCATACATGTTGGTCTGGGTCACCATATTCTGAATGACGTTGTCAGGGACAAACAGCTGGAAGAAGTCCATGGCCGTGGCAGTGGCTGGCATTTTCTGTGTTGGACCTGCAAAATAAAACAATAGTATTTAAATTCTTACATTTCTTATCTAGCCAAGGATGATTTTGCCAGGGTTGGTGCTCTGAAGATTGCAGAGAATAATACAAGAGCAATTGCATAATTTTAGGATTCACAAAGCCAGTGATTTTGAATAAATTATGGAAACGCATAATATGTGAGTTTAATTATACATGTTTAAATATGTAAAACAATAAGCAGCTAACTTACAGAAGAGCTATGAATAATTTAATAAAAAAATATTTTAGGTCAGCATTTCTTCCAAATATTAATACAGCTACATTTCAGTACTTATAATTATGAATGTTTATGAAAACCTGTTTCTGGAAATTCTAAGATAATATACACAATATTGTATTCTCACAATAAAAAAAAAAACATAATTTCTATATATTCAGTAAGGTCCAAATTCAGATACATAAACTTTTTAAGTTATATCTCGCAATACTAATTGAGAATTATATACACGCATTTCTGATTTTAAGACGTAAACTCTGAATTGCATGCTTTTATATCTTGCAGTTCTGACATTTTTTTCTCAGAATTGCAAGTTTATATATTTATGAGAGAAAAACAAAATCTGAATTTGGATATAAAAAGTGGCAATTACATTTTATATTATTTTATCATATGGCAGAAATGGGTTTCTAAATAAAAAAATAAAATAAAATAAAAAGTCAGGAAATGTACAGTAATTATTATCTTGACAGAAATAATTTTTTTACCAAATGAAAGAAACCCCACGGTCATACAGGTTTGGAACAGCATGAAAATGAATAGATTTTTGAGTGTAGTACTGTATGCCTTTAACTTTATAGGCTGGGTGCTAGAACATCTAACGTTTAACAGGACCCTTATCACCATCTGCCTAATAGGGCGCATTCAGTAACAACTAATGAGCATATGGCACATCAACACTGATCTGCGGAGGCTGAGCTTATCAGCTAATGACAAAAGTTGTAGAAAGTGGCTCACAAAAACCTTAATTTGTTTCCTTATTATCTTTACTCCACTGCCACTAATGGACATTTCATCAATCCAAGCAGCCCGCCCATAAATGTAGCAAACAGCTAAGAAGGAGAATGTACGTGTCTTTAGCTCTTTATAGCTGATGGGTTCCATGGTACATTAACTTATACTGTGAAATAAGTACATTTACAGTGTTGCTTAGTGTGAAAGTGTATTGATCTATAAATGGCACAATATGTAAGTTTACACCACTAGAGGGCGCATTTTCAAAAACAATAAGAGAGGCAAAATTCGATGACGCAATGACGGAGCGTTGAACATTGGGATATGACGTTTTTACAAATCATGCTCACGGATGAAAAGCTAATTCATATCTGTTTTATCACCTAACCATCTGCACATGACTATTACTTGCACGATGAATAATATATATTTTCTTACCTGTCTATTAAAACGCATGCGAGAGCAGAGTCTTTGTCAAGGCCGAGGTTTTCGCAAAGCTCTCTCCATTTCGGAAACGCCACGCAGAAATTTGTTCTCGCTTTATTCCGTTGACTCTTCCAATATCTTCATGCCTCGGTTTTGTATATATGTTTTTTGGGATTGTGGAGAGTGTAATCATGATTCATGACATGGAAATGCACAGTAACCACTTCCACATTTGTCCACGAGTGTTTCGGTAGTATTCATAGGTGGAAACTGCGGATATTGCGTTTGCAGATATTGATATGCGACAAGGAACAGGGACGGTTCATTATTTAAATCTGGAATTTCTTTTAATTTTTTAGATAATGTAAATACAGGACTGCATGAAATATATAACACAGTGCAAGTGATGGATATTTTATCATCTTGAAATATAAAATATTTTATATTTTAAATCTTACATATTGTGCCTTTAAATGAAATTTAAGATCAATCATCTCACACTGGCATACTGCATTGCATGCTGGGATATCTGATGTGTTGCAAAACACCCATTAACAGCAGACGAAAATAAAAGTATGCTGACCTAGGGCCTGTTCCATAAAACAAGTTTACCAAATAAGCCAGGCTTATGGCAGATAGTCTGACTTATTTTACTACAAATTA
>JAUMHR010000063.1:10002867-10030740 GCA_032361145.1 Enteromius fasciolatus | reverse complement strand
TTATGCTATCATGTAATTTTGTTATTAGTATCAGATGTCAGGTGTTAACTGCAAAGTCCCAACTAATCCAATAGTAATTGATTTTAATTATGCTAATGTAAATGTCTGCGAAATCACTTTCCTTTAAAAATGTTAAATGAAAGAAATTATATTCTGAGAACATGTTGAATGACCTAGTATTACTTGAACATAATTTCAAGTATGATCCATCATAAAGAAGCCAGTGTGCATGAAAGTGCAAAATAGAGATGTGACATAAATTAAAGGAATCCAGTTATCTTCTGGCTCCTGGGTTGCTAAAACCGCAGTTGCAGAAATGATGTTTAACAGAAGTGCACACTGTTCACATAAAATCATTTTTACATGCTTTTGAGGTGTGCCTGTGATTCAGATTTACAGCCAGCAGATCCTTTTGAGTCACCTTGTTCCTAAGAGTTCAAAAAGACATTTCCTGCATAGCCCTACTTTACTTAAACTGATCTGATACTAGATTTTTACAAATTTGCATATATGTTAGTTAGAGGATTTTTTAAAATATATATATACACACTGTGGCCTTTCATTGTTAGAGTATGGGAGAAATTTAGCATTACATCACTTGTATAGCTCACCAATGTATCCTTTGTTGTGAATGGGTGCCGTCTCAGAGTTCAAACAGCTGATAAAGCAATAATCACAATAATCCAGAGGTAATACACATGACTCCAAACCATGCAACTTTTTATTTCACAAGACATTATTATTTGATGGACTGGGGTCGCATAAATTATTGTGATGTCTTCATCAGCAAATTTTTTTGGGGTGAACTTTTCCTTTAAATAATTTTATATACGACACCTTACAAATCCAAATGCCTTTTACTGTTCCATTTTCTTTAGGATCTGCAGAGTGGGATCCCATGAGGTTGAGATCCTGAGTGACCCTTGCAGAATCTGATTATGCTTTCAATCAATAATCTACTGTACCAAATTTCTGTAAGTAGGCTATAGAGTTTCAATAAGAAGGGCAAAATTAGTGCTCACCAAATGAATATTACTGTATAACCTTGTCTCTTTTCTACATAGGATTTTTTATAATATATATATATTTGTAGATCTATTGTCAGTGACCCATGTGAACCAAAACCACAATGGATGGTCCAATAGCTGCCATTAGAGCGGCACACCATGTTGCTTTAAAGTAGCTACAGTAGTTTATAGAAGCTGACCCTGACCTAAACTCCAGTTTCTCACTCAAAGACTTAAACATTTTTCACAGCAAGACTGTATTTTTTGTACAGAACAAAGGATTTACTGGCACCTAAATTCTCTCGTTCTTGAGTAAAAATGCCCCCATAAAATAAATGGTGGCTCGATCGGTCTCTCAAAAGCAAATAAAAGATTAATATAAATGATGACGTTAACGAGTCAAACAATTTACAATCAATAATTTACAAGGGTGCTGCACTTGCAAAGCTTTATTATTGCTTTCCATTGAATATTGCTTTCCTGATCTTTAAGTCAATAATACACTTTAAGGTCTTTTTTTGCTTTGACTTTTTGGGTAATATATTGAGAACCATGATTCCAGATCTTTTAGTCAATAATACACATTAAGGTCTTTTTTCGCTTTACTTTAAGGTCTAAAATATTACATGAATAACCTTTCATGTCATTTGGAGCTGCCAGCCCTGCTTCTACTTGTGAAATTGTAAAGATTAATGATGACTATCAGATATTTTTACTTCTATTGCTGGCATATGCTCAGCAAACACGTATGAATGCATGGATATAAATATTTTCTCTGCTATTTTCCAAACATTTCAGTTTTACATGTCAAATCAGATTACACTCGCTAAATTGACAAATGCTTGATCAGATATAACAAATCACAGATGGTAGAACTGGCACCATTTTGCAGCTGTGGTTCGTACAGAAAAAAGCCAATGAAGCAGTGTTCTGAACATGAGCAGAAATGTTCAGCTGTCATGAGTGGCAGAAGAGTATCTCTGTTGCCATGGAGATGAGAACATCCAAGGTGCACCCAAGCAAGCTTAAAATTCTGTCAATTAGAGATAATTTGTTAAAATGTCCATAAAACAAGGAAAAATACATTACCCAGCAAGCGTTCAAAGCAAGCTTTTCCATTTTTTCTCTCAAGGATTTTGTATGAAAGATATTCTAAACAACATTATGAGGAATGTCTTTACTGACCCCCTAAATTACATATATTCTTTTAAAAAGCACATAAATAATATTTAATTTATATAATATATTTTTGGATATATAATAATAATATATTAGCACAGCTCGTTTAAAAATAAAATAAAATAGGCCTATAACGTTTTCTGTTATGTAATGGTAATAATCACATGTCATTTGTTTCATTATTTCTGTTGTGCTTCCTTGTTATGTTTTCCATAATGTGATTTATTAGTAACTAAATAATGTTCATGGCATAATCTTATTTATTCAGCTCTTAGAATAAATAAGGGAAAAGGAAACCTCTTCTATTACTTCCTGAATTCAAAGAAGGTTGTGGTCACGCTATTACTATATTCTAACATACAAGGCTTATAAAATAAAGGCAAAAGGTAGAATATGTATAGAATGTAAAAAGACTGAAGTTATTCTCCTTTCTATTATCAGGCTAATTGAGTCTATGTAATGCAGAGTATATTAAAATGACTATAATATTTTACCTGCATAATATAATGTCACGTTTATTGTATCAAAAACGTTTATTATGTTATAATGCCTTTGCGGCTTGTGGCATAGTGCCCCTGGCATGGAGGACAACTTCATAACGTTCAGGAACTAATTTGAGTTCAATGTTACATTTGGGAGTAAATGAAATATTAATGGGTATAGCTCTTTTTAATGAGAGAAACTATTCACCTCATGTTTCAGCAGAGACACCTTGAACGACTCTTAAAACCAGTGCAAATTTGCTTTAGTCATCATCCCGGGGATCGTTTCCATGGATGCCCGTCTTATCAACTCTTCCAGCAAACATGCTGTTGAACAGGAAGAGGACTGTTGAAGAAGATACAGTAATCCTCCAATAAATAAAAAAAAAGCTATGGTTAAATATACACTGGCTTTCTGATGTGTGTTTTATTACTATAGGGTAAGGTGGGGTAATATGCACCCTCAGGCAAACGCACAATGGCTCTTCATTTTGTCATTCATTTGTGAGATCTGTTAAAACCCTTTTAAGGTTAATTGATCTAATTTTGAGTATTATGTTGAATATAAAAGGTTTGTGTCTATGCGTTTAATGAGTGATTTGAGATTTAGGGTGAGGAAATGTTGAATAATAATCTTGCATATAACTGAATTCCTATATTTTTATATTTATTTCCCTTAATAACACGTTATGGAAACTTGTTTCAAACCTGGGATAAATAAATCAATAATAAGGTAACTGCAACTGTTTATCTTACAATTCGGTCTTCTTTCTTGCTATTCAGATTTTTTATCTCACAATTCTGTCTTTTTTTCTGAGATGTGAGGAAAAGAATAGAATTGAGAGATACAAACTCAGAATTGCGTAACTGCTCACGATTCTGAGAAGAAAGATTGGAATTGTAAGATATTACCTTGCAATTGCAAGAAAAATAGTGCAATAAAAAACACCACAATTACCTCTTTTTATTCCATGGTAAAAAACAAAACAAAACAACAACAACAAAATTGCAAGATATAAACTCAGAATTCAAAGAAGGAAAAAAATTCAGAATTGCAAGATGTGAACTTAAAGCCTGGAAGGAGAATTGTTTTTTCTTCTTTTTTTCATCCCGTGATGGAAACACGCTTCAATAATTGTTTCATTATCCTGTACAGTACATGCTAAACTTGTATCTAAATATGTTACTATTTAAACCTTATTCTTATGGGAAGAATCATCACACTTTAAATTAGGTTGCAATCTTTCTTTCGGTTATGAAAAGCATGAGAAAAAAACTTGTCAGACAGACGTGTTAAATCGACCACAAGAATTTCGACAGGACTCATTTGAATAAGCCTTTCAGCCTTGTTGCATTTACATTTACACTATAATTTAATCCTCTGAAAGATCACATAGCGTAACAAACACATGAATTCAGTTTGTCATGAAAAAGTTAATAATCATCCCCTGCAACCAATTTTTTATGCTTATCTCCTGCATAGTCACCTAAATGATTCCAAGGAAATTAGAGGGGAAGGGTTTTGCACGGTCTCTGTAGCTTTTGAATGATTAAACACTTGCTTACAGAACATATCTGTATCCTCCTGACCCTAAACATTCCATTTGGATGAATATATCTGCTTTTCACCTTCTCATTGTTTGTTTGAGAAAAGGCAGACTTGCATGACTGTGTTGCTTACTTGTGAGTCACTGCGCGTGCTGATCTTTTCGACAAAAAAATGTCCAGAATAAATGTGTTATGAAAGTACTTGAGCGTGGAATTTGAATATTTTTTATAACTTCAGTGAAGGTGTAAACTTAGGATTATTAAGGATATGCAACATGTGCACAGTGATGCTTTCTCTTTAGTTTAAAAATCCACAAAGAGCACAACCAATAAATACAGCAAGCATGCAACTGTGACAAGAGGTAGCTTAATTCTCACAGTTTTATGATGTAATTTTTGTGCTTTCTTGTCAATTTTTTAAAGGCAGTTCAATTTCATTTATCTTTTAAGTAGTGGTGATGTATCAATTTCAAATATTCGGCTGCCTGTGGAGCCTTAGCTGTGTTTGATTTTGCTCTCAGCAAATATATTCTCAAAGGTTATGGTACAGGGCTTATAAAGGCAGTAATGTGTCTCGATTGAGACACAATCTGAATTCCTTCAACATTCACATAAACAAGAGGCTAACAGGCGTTCGCAAAAAATATTTGAAGAGCCACTTGTCAAAGTCAAAGCCGACATCATATCTCCTGAGATCAACTGACATTATAGTAGTCAGTTTGAATGTCACGAAAAAAATGGGAAGTCTGATGTTTTATTTTAACTGCAGGAAACTGTCTGCTGCTGCCTTGATAAATTACTTTCTGGGAGATTGTGAACAAACGTATTTATGCTTGTAATTATGCCTGTCCTGAAACCTTTCATGCCAACATTTAGGATTAGTCACAGAGTTGACAAATGGGGCTGTAAAAATCCTCCATGCTTTGCTCTTATCTTCTACTTTAATGTCCATCAGATGACACCCATCAGGTGAAAAGTTTCCACTTCATATTCATAAGCTAGTCCATGTCAGGCTTTAATTGTTGCCAGAGACCTTGTTTGTCATCGCTCAGTACCGCTCAGTTCCTTTAGTTTTAAAGCTCTTTATACAACCAATTAGGAAGCAACTGAACGGTAGGCTATTAAAAACGAACGTAAAAGAATCAACGCAAACTTCAAAAATTAGGCTAATTTATGAGCAACTGTTGCAGGAAACTCAAGAAGAATTACAAGAGACTTTTATGTGTGTGTGTGTGTGTGTGTGTGTGAAAATAGTTTTGATTCAAATGCTTAGATGAAAACAAAACTGAATTTTTTTTAGATTTTTAGATTATTTTTTCTGTTACATTGTTTGACAGGTGACTGTCTCAAGTGAGTCATTCATTCAACCAGTTTCTTTATTGAATCTTTATAAATGAGCGATTGAATTATTCAATTTACAGATTTGTTAAAACATTATATTTTCCCCTTGTGATACGAACAAGTCATTGAATCATTTACTCAATACAGTAATTCATTCAGGAAAAGAAACCCAGCTAGTTGTGACTTGTAATGGCTGTGTCTGGTTTAATCAGTCAATTTTTTATTGTCACTGTGAATATTACAGTAGCCAAGAGAGCTTAATGGGGTAATTTTGTTGTGGTCTTTGCTACCTCTTTGTTTGTGTTGTGTTGTGAGCTTTGCAGCACTTATACTGTCAAACTGATGATGCTGTGTTGGTATTTTCTGAAGTTGGAGAATTGAGGAGAGAATCTCTCTCTGTATTTTTTTTATATTTTTTTTGTGACAAGACAACAACAAAACCAACAAAAACCAAATAAACCAGACACTATAAACATTGTAAGGTTGAAATCGTTCTACAGTAACTCTATACCTATACATTACAATCCTGTCACAATGCATTTCATTTATTGAATAAGAAAACCTCAGTGCCTGTTCTTGGTATCATTCTTTTACATTTTTTTAGATTCTTAATACCTTATTTTATGTGTGTGATTCATCTCCACACATTTGATCTGTTTGAAACCGCTGCTGAATATCCCTCAGCGGTATAAAGCTCTAAAAGTCAGTTATGTCATCATCATGATATTGTGGATTGTTTCAAGGGCCGTTATTGTAACCCCTCTACGTTTTGCACTTTGGACCAACGTAGTCAGGGTACGTTTTTATATGAGACTGGGTTGCAACAAGCCAATGCCAGATCTTTATCCTGTTTGGAAAAAGGCTTTAGCTGTGATTGTAGGCCTGTGTTGTGGATGATAATGGAATATAAAGTGATTATTGGAGTGTCTATCCTTTGAAAAATCATATTTTATGATTGTGCTGATCAAACAGTTTTGTTGTTCATTATACTTTTCTGAGATTATTTATTGATTTTGCACAACATTGAAAGTTCAGATACAGATTAGATGAGTACAATAAATAGATTTGGTCAAGCATGCAGTTATTTTTTTACTGAGTATTTTGAGTATTTTATTATATAAGCCTGCAAAGCATCCAACACGTCTGGTGTGGTACATTAATACAACCACACATTTTATTGAAATCGTTTGCTCTTAAAGAGATGTCAAGAGGCCCGGAAAGGGAAAGGATGAAGGTTGGGAGGGGGCCGATGACAGCTGTTTGGAGTGGAGTACACGCTTCCTGATTTCTTACAGCATAAATGCTTCTTCATTTTCCATTGGCTCAATTCCAGATGGATTTGTCTGGACTGAAACTTTGCTGCTTTTCCTCACCCTTCTCTGAAATGTTGTGAGCAAGAGCGTCTGTATTGGAGAACAGAGAGGCAGTGATTTGTTGCAGCAGAGGTTGTGCTCTGCAGCACACCAATCACACGCATCTCAGACAGCTCCGTTTGTTAATGCTTTGGCTGAGAGAATCGGGTGATATACTATGTTCAGTGGTCAAGCATGAATTCAGTTTGTGGCCTTTGCGTTCCCAGCTGTGGCTGTTCAATCTCATGCAGTCTTTGGGTATCATCTAAATTTAGGAGCAGTAGTATCTGTTCATCTTCGTTAACTCTGAAGGTGAAAATAATGTAGAATTAACAGTGGCTCCAAAAGTGCGAGATCACATTTAAAATCTAGCATTCAGAATCAAATAAAGAAAGATAGTTTGTTTTTGGATTTTCAGACATTGAAAACAAAGAAATGTTGTTATTTTAAGAAAACTTATAGCTAACTAATAAAAAAAAAAGTATGTGTGCTCTGTGTGTGTGTCAGATATTCTTGTTTCGGTTGTATTTCAAGGTTTTTTTGATTATTCTGAAAGTAAAAGAGAACCAAATTCATGTTGATTCAGCTGTCACTCAAAAGCCCTCAAATAACCCAAATTTCCACATGAAAGTTGTCAGAGTTGAGTTAACTTCTTTAGTGGTAATAGGAAAACTAGGATTTTTCCATTTGTTTCCATTTTCCATTTGCTTAAAAATCAATCAGTAATTTGTGGTGGCCATTCCATAATGTTTTAAAAGAGACAATTTTTTTAGAGAAATAGTGTTCGGTAGTCAGAAAAGTGAAATTTGTCAAATGTAGGCTATTTATTTATTAGCCTTTGTACAAAAACCCAATTTTTTTCAAACCAGTTTTAAAAATATTTGACCTGTTTTTAATTCATTGCCATAATGATTGTAGAATGTTATCAATCTATATTTATTAAAAATATATTTAAAAAAAAATTACATGAAAATTACAAAACCAAAATGTATTTAATTTACATCTTTATTTACGGAGTTTGGAATAACTGATACACTTCAGAATTGAAACGAAGACCAGCATACATTTAAAATATTGCACAGCTGTAAAGGAAATACAAATATATACATATCTGTGTGTACTCAAAAATACCAGACAAACAACATGTAGCATGGTTTTTTTTGGTATATAATGGATATCTCACTTTTGACAGATGTCCAGGCATTAGTCATCTACAGAACTGGCATATTGGTCATATATTTCCTATACTGGCAGTACAATGTGTTAAGTAGAAAATAGAAGACAAGCTGTTTTTGTATTACTAAGCTATAAGCACGTAAGCTACATGTAAATTAGATAATTTTTGTGTTTTTTTTGTACACAGTTAAAAAGCTACAACGTATTATTTGTTTGGTTCAAATTGAATTTAGTAGGTTTATGTAACAAAGTCATCATGTATCCTCATGGTGCTAAAATAATATTCATAAAATAGCTTCTGAGGCAACTAATGAAATCATTCCAACTCTGTTGTTTTAGTTTGGTTACAAAAAGGAAAGTAAAAGAAGTGTTAGGCTATATTTATTTATTTGGCTGGTGTTTAATTAACTGGACGTAATTAGATGCACTGATTGGGGAGAAACTGGAAAGTGGCTTAAAGAGGCTAAAGGATTGACCAAAAAGCTTGTCGCTTAATTCTAACTGCTTCCAGTTTAATTGAATTTCAGAATGCGTTGGCAATTGTATCCTGTAGTCCAAAGCATTCAGCATGGCCGATTTAGACAAAGGGTTTATACTGTCAGGAAGTAAGGCTTCTGCATGGCCACCAATTCATAACCTGAATGTATATACAAACACATATATCTCTATGCTTGCTACAAGGCTTGCATTTATCCCAGTCAATGTGGAAAACAGGAGCTTTATGCAATATGTAATATTTAAATCAAGAAGTTTTTGGAGAATGGGATTATCAATATAAGTGTCTCAGTGTTTCCAGCATCATGCAGTGGACAGCACTCTGACTCTTCCACAAGAGGGAGACAGTCAAGATTGTCAAAACCCAGGCCCGAGTCGGCAGAATGCATGCTGGGGAACAAAACATAACCTGTGCTATTATTCTGACCTAGAAACACAGTTGGAGTTTGATTGTGTTTTGATTGTCTGCTTTGAAGTGATGTAGCTACTGTAATTATTATGTTGGAAGTTCATTCAAATGAATGAAACGTAAACATAATGCCTTACAAATCCAAAAGTCTTTTACTGTGCCACACTAATAAATGTACAGTATTCTTAAGGATGCTCATACGAACGAGATTGAGATCCTGTCGTCATCCAGGGTGACTCTTGCAGAATCTGATTATGCCTTTAATCAATGACTACCAAGCTTGTGTAAGTTTGTTAGAATAGGACAGTATTTTAGTTGAAAATCTGGAATCTGAGGGTGCAAAAAAATATTGAGAAAAACACCTTTAAAGCTGTCCAGTAAAGTTCTTATGCATATTACTGATCAAAAATTATGTTTTGACATATTTAAGGTTTAAAATGTACAAAATATCTACACTGAACATGATCTAAATATCTTAATGATTATTGGCATTAAAAAAATATATAGGCTATATATATATAATATTTTGACCCATACAATATATTATTAGCTGTTACTTGTGCTTCTTATGACTGGTTTTGTGCTTCAGGGTCACATGTGTTGCTGCCTTAGTCTACCGTAATGATTAATAGCCATCAAAGAAAAAAAAATTTCAAATCAAACATTTTGTGTGACCTAGCTTCAGCACACATAGTTAGCCATGTGTTTAATTAGTCTTCTCTCAGCTCTTCAATTATTTAAGACTGCCAGGGCTTTGATTGCAGGTTAATTAATGGGTTGGCTCCCAGGGGCACAGAGGTGTGAGATGAATCATGTCACCGGCTCCAGGCAGACAGCAGCTCTCTCAGGGTCTCCTGTCTAACCACAGGAACCCTGATAATGCTTGAGCTTCTCTTACCACCTTGAAAAGATATACTGCTTTTGTTAGACGTTCAGCCATGTGCAATACTGAGATTGCTTATTTTCTCTTTATGCATATATGATTCTGGTTTGTTTTTATGTTTGGATGAAGATAAGGCAATGAGGTTGACGGGAATTTTAGCCCAAGAGAAATCTTTGCAAACATTTCCAGAAATATTTAATCTTAAATTAGACTTTTTGATGTTGTTGGGTGATCGAGAACGGACGCTCATTTCTGATTGGTTTAAAGTTCTAGGGGATGGAAGTTATTTCCTGGAATGAGGAGCAGAAATGAGAGTCCTTCTGTGAACTCTAAAGTACAGCGCAGTGTATAAACAGGAATCCATTTGTTTGTCCCTTTTCATAAACCTCATTTCTATGCAAATCATACATACAACAATTACAAAACTGTACATAATCTAGTGTGAAAAGTTCTATATGGATTTGCATTCTTCCTGTGTTTCATAATACACCAAGTTAATAATAAATATAAAAAGCGACCATCTTTTCTGGAATACAGATTTGATTTGTGTTTTTATGAACTGGCTTTAAAAAGCTGTTTAAAGTTAAAGGTGACTATAAAGCTTATGAAGATACATTCAAATATCATCAAAGAATTAATTTTACTTTAAATGTATCGGGCACATCAAGGCATGCTTTGACTGATGTCATTTTTCCGGTAAGACGGACTTCCAAGAAAAATCTTGGAAATGATCTTAACGTGACTCACTGCGAATGAGTTTGTCTAAAACTCTCCAAGAATTTTAATATCATCTGTAGGGGACTAGACAAAGAAATGATAATTAATCTGACATGAAACACACTCACCCTGAAATGGATGTTGTGTAATTTCGGTTAGAAAAAAAGTTAGAGCTTTACAATTCACAGAACTCTTCAGCAGCGTTTTATCAACTAATTAGCGCTAGACTCAGCTAATTGGCGTGTTCTGCAGAGATATTTACTCTCTAGTGAATGTCTGCTGTCAGTGCTTTGACGATCCCCGTTCTCCTGTTTTCCTTGACTGCCCATACGTGTGTTCTGTCCACAGATGTAACTTAACCCCTGTGGACGGCCATGTTTCAATTAAATATTGTCTGTTTAATTGCTGTTTTTTCATGGGATGTCACTCACTGGGACAAGGTTAATGGAGAATCAGGCATGTCAAGTCACTATCTGTTGCCCAGAAGAAAACTGTCAAATTTGATTTATAGAACGGTTCATTGTTTTTAAAATGGAAAAATAATGTCGCAACTAAATGCTAGCTTTTATTTTTATACATTTTGGTCATAATTTTGACTGATTATATATCAATGAGAAATTGGAAACCTGTGCACAGGTCAAAAAGGCAAACATACAAACAAGCCAATAAATAAAGTCATTGGATTATGGCCTTTTATTTAAGATGTGTGTACTGTTCTGTATAATAGAGACACAATGTTTTGTTTGATCTTTAAAAAAAATAGCTTTACAAGATTCTGCCAATATGTAGCAGTAGTTTTCCTCAACACTGAAAAAAAGCGATTCCTTAATTACAACTTATTTTGTTCTTTTTTTCTTAATATAACCCAGACTCGCCATTCCTCCCTATGACCAGTGACAAAGAAAACTCATCGAATCAAGTAAATGAAAAAGCATTCATCTTTTCAAACATAAATTGCATGGCAGAGCACTGTAATATTCAATCTACAATAACTCACATTTATGGATATTGCGGGAACACTGAAAGTCAGCTACAACATTTGGACCACCTTCATTCCAACCTGTTATCATTTTCAGTATTTCCAGCAAGGAATTTTTACTGCTACTCCTCACTTTATTTATTTATCCAACATTTGAGAAATGTCAAAGGGTTACAAGCATTAAAGTAAACACCACCAGCATACAGACAGAAGTACTTGTGAGATAATAAGCTATAGACTGAGTATCTGAGTACTGCAGAGAAATGTCACTAAAAGATTACACACTTCAGTAGGTCTCACAATATCATCAGCTTTCACATATGACAACCACACATGCCTGATGCATTAGCAGATATAATCTAAACCCCTCGACAGTGAAACCAAATGAGGCATGAACTGTTGGAAAACACCACAGGGTAACAAACAGCAACATTGGAGATGCAGTATAAGCTCAGCAATACTGAATTTCAAGGATAATTTTGCAACTTTTAAATAAAATGTATGGCATGTAAAGAGTTTGAACAATATTTTTCATGCTTGTTTCATGTAAACAATTATCGCACATGCATTAATTAAACAGACACACTCTTAAGAAATAAAGGTACAAAATCACTGCTGTATGGCAGCTGATATAATCGTTATTTCACATGTGTGCTACAATGTCACACTGTGGAATAACACTGACACACCAACTCTCACGCTGATGCGTTCAGCTGGGGCCTTCTTTTCATTCAAACATGAGCCATCATATGAGACATCATATGTGGAATTGTAGTAAGAGAGGGAATTTAAAATTTATTTTTTTCTTTCTAGTGGGTAGGGGAAGGTTGTATGGCAGATAATTAGAGCCTTGTAATTGTATTGTGCTCTCATGCTGGGGGAAAGCTGGGTGTCCATGGCAACTGATGGAAAAGTGAGTCATCTGAGATTTTTGTGTGTGCATGTGAGTGTGTCTGCCCGTGAGTGTCTACTTGGGAGTGTTTGTGACCACTAAAACGGATTTTCACATTCATTTAAGGTACAAATGGGATATGACTTTTTTCTTTTTGTAGCAAACAAGCATGAGGGCTTTTTGTCAAAGCAGTACACATTCACTTTAAATATATTTTCAAACCATCCATTTCTCAAACTTTAGGGGATGCAATGAAAAATCTAATTTCCCTTGCCCTTTTCATATAAATTAATCTTAAGACATCCGTATAAACATTTAAAAAATAGAATATTGGATAGCTAATGTTAGTTTTTAGAACAAGAAAAAGATATTTCAGATGTTAACAATAGAAGTTTGCCAAACATGTATATTCATCTACAGATATTTACAAACCTTTGATTGTACAATGTTCCAAAAGAAGAATGGCTTTAGTTTATGACTTAATTTCTTTATCCTTTTTATGTCATTCTGACATTATTAGTTTGTTCAGAAAATCAGCCTCTCACAATGATTTCTTAAAGATTGGGTGATAGTTAAACCAGTTTATCACAAGAATAAACTATGTTTTCAAATGTATTAAATAGGAACATGCTTATTTTAAACTGTAATAATATTTCACAATTAAACTGTAATATTTTGTATCAAATAAATACAGCCTTGTTGAGGTTAACATGTCTTTCAAGTACAATAATCATTGTTTTATCAGTTGAAACAGATGGAAAAGGTTCCTCAGACAGCTGAAGGGCTGTAAAGGGAAGCTTGTTGGTCAGGTGAAGGACATAAAGAGCCAGAATTGAGTGCTGTGCCACCAGCATTCATAAGAGATGCGGACACTGTGACTGAGAATGTCACCCCCACAGGGACACATAAATCACAGTTGATGATGCTTCAGACGTAGCGAGACCTGGAGCACACAATCCATAATTGACATTTGACTCAAAATCTTTCAGCTGAGAACTGAAGCTATCAGTCTTTCTCACTCAAGATTAATGTTGTCACCAAACAACAATGATTGAAAAAAAAACATCTCTGTGTAGTTAAGATTTAATGAAGACTCAAGAAGCTATCACTGCCATGAGGTGTGTGGCCGTCCAGACCACTGAATCATACGAGATGAGACGTTTTGGGTGAAGTGTGAAAGGTGCCTGAAAAGGTTACCTGTCAAATTCTCCAAAGAAATGGTCGTGTCAGTGTAGAAAGATGTATGGCTCGTGCATCTCAATCAGATGTGACTGCAGCTCCTGCCAAAAAAGTTCACTCAAGCTTGTCTGTCTGGAGATAACTTTCAGATGTTCATTTTTTAGTGACATTTATACTTTGAACAGTTGATCTCTGAGGACCAGGTGTATAGTCCCATCAGAGTCATTTTGAGTTTGGCGAGAGACTAAATGACTGGCTGATTTTGATCGTAATTAGAATATTAATTATAAATATTAGCAATGCTAATCAGCAGAACCCACAAACCCTTCACTAATACATTTTATCCTCCTCAAATTTCTTGGATTCCTAAATGCACATCGCTGTTTCATGCTCTCTGAAACTCCTTGATAAAGCGTTGAATCATAATGTCAAACATGAAATGAGAGAGAAAAATACAAGAAATTGTGATGCCCAGAGGAAAATTGTATTGCTCTTTCATAACTCTGGAGATTTTACGAAGATATATGGTTTACTGCGTGTGCTGTATGATTAGATGAGAAAAGCTTGGGCTCATAAAGACACCTCTGAGTTTTGATTGCAGATTTTCTTTTCTTGCCAATTAGCAGTTTGAAGTGGATAGGAGATTGGAGATTGTTGGAATATTTTTTTTTTTTTTTTTTTTGTAAAAATATGATTTCCCCCTCCAATTTAATGTTATTGCTATCTAGGAGAATAGCAAAGATATTAAAGAGATCACATGTGTGTACTTATTTCCTATGGGTCATTCTGAGGGAAATATTACACATACTGTAGGTTAATTGCAAATTCTTCAATGAATCTAAACAAACCGTTAAATTAAAAACATTGGCATAGTTAACATATCTTAAATGCTAGTGAATAAAAAATAACTGCAGTTTCCTCTGTATCAGCTTGTTGTGCACTTTTAAGCAAAACAGTGACTTGGACTTGCCATAATCTCATGTTTTTTTCAGCTCAGTGTTTTTTTATTTATTTATTTTTTAGTATACAAAGGAGCGATTGTTATTCATGTAACGACCCCCGCCTAGTAAATTGTGTAATGAGATCCCAGATTGTTAAATGCAAAGTATGAAATGTAAATTTAAAAATCAATACGATGTAGAGGGGCAACTCAAGGGCAGACTAAAATTATAATTATGCATTAACAGGCACTCTGCCATAACACCCATTAATGTATATGATGTTTCAACTACAAACCATGTGCCAAGGACGAAGGACTTTTTATGCCCTTTGATGGAGTAAACCTGTTGTAATAAATCACTCTTAGAGAAATCTCCCTTGGATCTGTAATTAATGTTCTTCACAGCAATTTAAACAAGGCCTATACAGAGGTGATAAATGTCAAAATGATATTTCATCTAAAGGTTATGAGACTTTGACACTGCATTCTGTGAAATAATGAGCACTGGAAATTTAAAATGTAAATGTTTTGATCTTAATAAGCAGCAAGAGACCTTTTTCATCAAAACCTATGAGGATTCCCTCATGTGTTCCCTGATTGGACTGAAATGCCATTCCTCGACAAGCCTTGTTTAAGACCCTTCACCATTGTCTGAATTCTTTTTGTTTCCTTAAGTAACCAAGTTCTGGTGTATATAAGATATGAGTGAAAAAAAAGACTGTTCTATGGCATCGCAGCATCTTCTATGGCATGTATACATTGTATCATTATATGTTCACAAGGTAATTATATGTAATGAGGTGGTTAAAGTCAAAGGGCCTGATCTCTTAGCTGAAGTACATGTTCAGAGCCCTAATAACCAGTCCACAATACTGCAAGATACATTTGCGAGCCTTTTCTTAAATCATTGTAAATGTAAATTGCAGAGCAATATTGCAGACACAACAAATGAGGAGTAAATTGTAGCTTAAAGAAATAGTTCACCCAAAATGGATGATTTATGGATTTATTTATAGATTTATTTCACAAGATGTTAACTGATGGACTGGAGTCATATGGATTACTTTGTTTTGATGTTTTTATCAGCTCTCTTTCTGACGGCACCCATTCACTGCAGAGGATCTATCGGTGAGTAAAGACGTGACATGTGGCCAGGTATGGTTCCCATACTAGGAATTAGTGCTCTGCGTTTAACCCATCCAAGTACACACACACTGCAGTGAGAAGTGAACAAGCACACACACACACACACACACACCGTGAACACACACCCAGAGCAATGAGTAGCCAGTGCTGCAGCGCTCGGGGAGCAGTGGGGGGAACGGTGCCTTGCTTAAGGGTCTCACCTCAGTGGTGGTATTGAAGGTGGAGAGTGCGCTGGTTATTCACTCCCCCCACCTACAATCCCTGCCGGACATGGAACTCGAACCTATGACCTTTGGGTTATAAGTCCAACTCCCTATCCATTAGGTGATGCAATGCTTCATTCAATGCAAGCATTAAGTGATGTAATGCTTCATTTCTCAAAATCCTTTCTGATGAAGCACATTCTGGATGGCCTGGGGGTTTAAAATGCAAATTTGTTCATTATAGGGGAACCACATTAAGGGAAATACAAAGACACCCAAAATATTTTCCAGTTGTTCCAAGCCTGATGAATCATCAGGACCTCTAGAACTCACGTACATTCATTTATATTCATGTCACATTTCTGTGCTCTCCAAGAGAATATTTGTGCATTATTTGTCGTTAATATTGTACATAATATTTGTCCACCATTTATATAATAGTAACCAAGGATATACAAGTCAAGTGGTAAGTCAAATATTAATCCTCAAGTGATAATAAAAATACAAATATAATTGCAAACACTGGTCTTACAAACTTGCACTGCTTAGATGACTCAGATATTAAGATTAAAAAAGGGAATGTTTTGCTGAAGCATTCAAGGACAAAACCCTGAAAGAATGACTTTTGATACATCTAGAATGTAAATAAATAAATAAAATCTTAAACGCTAACCTTAAATAATCAGATGGTGATGAATCACAGGACTCAACGTACCCAGGCAGATGTACTGCTTTCATTTTTAGAAAAGGTGTTATCCAGGAGTGGTTTTGATCAGACCTTTTATTTAAACAAGCTCCATGACCAAGGACTGACCACAGAACCAAGCAACATGGAAACATAACTTGGTTTTGTTTACATTTTATTGTACATTTTATTATCTGATGTCATTTATTGACATGATATAAAGTTATTTGCTCTACAATAAAATAACTGAAACTAAGGATGACAGAGAGAGAGAGAGAGAGAGAGAGAGAGAGAGAACAGCTATTACTAGAAATTATCTTCAGCATCTTTCCACAGGTGCGAGAAGCAAGTTTTATTAGTCTGGGGACAAGCTCTAGCTCCAAGGCATAGGTAGGCTTCTTGTAATGTTTTTAATTGTACGGCAGAGAGGGGATTTAGTAATATCAAAAAACAAAACAATAACTGGTTTATACAATGTGGATCTTCTGAAGCTTCTTGTTTTTGTTTTTTTACATGCTGTGGTATTAGAAATTATTTATCATTATGAATGAAAAATGAAACATAATTCCCATACGTTGTTGTTAAAGGATTATTAGAATATTGTTAATACAGTTAGAATATTTAAACAATAAACATGAATTGATATCATGCTGTTGCACACAAAGCTTCACACAAAGCAAACGATGTGTAATATTAATCATGAAAAGGAAGATGTGCATTACAAAACATTTTAGAAATGATGTGCTATACTACTCATATTTAGATACACTGGACTGGATATCTGTTATCATTATTTTCCAAATGAACTGACAGCATTATGGATTATCTGTCATTAAACAAACAATCCCCAGCCGGCGGTCTAACTTAATAACCACTATAAAGAGTTGTATATCTGCACCTCACAGACATGATAAAGAGAAGCATCGGTTTGATAGAGGTGGTCACTATGACCAGAGTGCTGTGGTCTCAGTGCCTCCTAGTGGATAGCAAAGTGTTGCAATGGTGGTTCGTAGGAACATCACCCTATCTGGTGTATATGAGAGATGCATTAAAAACAGTCTTAAATATTCATGCCTAAATTGCATTTTGTGTGTGTACAGACATAATTTCTAATGATGAATTACACAGTCTTCTATAATTTTCTGATTTGTATGTATCTTGGCAACTCATCTCTATAACTGAATTTGAATCGGCCTGGAGATTTGTCAAGTGTGAGGAGAGAGAGAAAAATAATACAAGGAAATATAATGGATAAATATATATTGATTTTATTTGCCTAATATAACCTTGGGATATTTAAATACAGAATTTATGTATTTTTATCGGTGCTGTTGAGGTCTTTTGTTGTTCAGAGCTTTGCGTGATAACCAGGTCTGTGACATGCATTTAGACTTTAACATAAAAAAAATGAAACTGTATGTAAGTTTTGATGAAATTTTACTGTATTGCAGCAAAATTATTTTCTGTATCGTAGGTCTACATTTTTATTTTATTACTAGAAGCTTATTTGTATGTGTACATTTTTATAGTTGTTCTATTGTATGCAAATTTTGCCAAACATTTATCAATAAAGTAGGCTAACTGAAATTGTAAAATAAATAAATATTTTGCCTCTAAATAATGAAAGATTTAATTCATGGATTTGTTTTATATATATATATATATATAGCCTATATACTACACACACGCACACAAACAACTTTAAATAGTAACAAGTATATACTAAATGTTTAAAGTAAAGCATCACTGTCACAACAGGACTTCTTTTAACTACAACAAAGCAAATTTTTTAAAAGTGTTTTATAATGAGTTACAGGGCCTTTTTACGTCGACTATGTGTGTTGTGTATGCATATTTATTAGTGCAGCAGGCAGATAGCAGAACCTCACAAGTACACCTGCCTACAGCCTGCAGATCGGGGCGGGACTGAACCAGGGGCGGGGCTGCACGTGTCGCTCCGCCTCATAATTTACTCTGATTGGCTCGGTCTTTCATAGGCATACAGTGTATGACAGAAAATGCTCAGAGTTGTTGTAAAACAGTAGTGCATGGATTTATGAGCGAATTACATCAGCTGTTAAAGGCAAGCTGTGATGTTCAGTCCTCTTCATTTAAAGAGAGGTGTTTAATTCCACACAAATATGAGCTTAAACAGCTCCGTCTGTTTTACATAGGACTCGCATCCCGGCTCAGAGAACCAGACAAATGCAGGTGTTTATGGTTAACTTGAGTCTATGTCTGTTTAATTGAATCGTGACGTGAGATCTGCAAGTTTAATCTTCTGGATCAGTCAACCAGCTGACTGAAAAGTAAATAAAAAAATTTAGTAAATAAAAAGTTTAATAAAAATTAAATGTCGCACAGCAGACAAATTAACCTACTGCGGTGAATAATATTTATATGCAAAATTCCCATGCTATATAAATAAAAAAACAATACTGATGCATCCTTTTCATTTCTTGTCTCATACTGATAATATTTAATCTTCAAAAAATATTTAATTCACAATTCCTCTATCTGAAGACGCAAATAATCAATTCAATTAATTTTTGTGTGTTAGACAAAATACCAGCTTAATTTAGCAAAACAATAATTTCAGAGACATGATGAGTTACTGGCTAACGTTAATGTTTTTTGTCTTCTTCTGTGCATTATAATAAAAGCTTTGCGAAACTGCACAGCGTTTTGAGCTTTTTAAACAACATAATCCGTCCGTATGCCTATGATAGACGATCGAACCAATGAGAGTAGGAATGCCCGCCCCGATCTGCAGGCTGCAGACAGGTCCTTCTCGAATCTCAGCCTGTCATTGCACCTCTGCCTCTGCACCCTGTCCGCAGCTCGCCTCGCGCTCCGTGAGCTGACAGCTCCGCCGCGCATGCGCAGGGCGTCTCCACTGGCTCGCTCGGTGCTGAAGTTGGGCGGATGGACGGAAAACACCGCTGATGGAGATAAAACGGCAGCATGCAATCTCAACGCGTGATACCCCCGATATCCACATAAACGCGTGTAACGACACCCTTTTAGAAGACTGACATCTAGAACAAAAGGGGTAAGGCGACATACGCTCTTTAACGGTCTCGGAGGTCCCGCTAGCTCGCCAGCTAACGCGCTAGCCGTGCTTCCGTGCGCTGAGAAAATCAAAGAGCGGCTGCAAAAAATAGACTAAAGTGGCAGTTACATTTCTCCTGTGAAAAGCAGCGCGGCTTTAGGGAACAGTTTGCCCATTAGTTTTAGTCGCACCGCGCTGTCTTGTGATAGAAATGATTTAGGCTTTAACGTTACCTGCGATGACTTTAGTAAAGATGCTGGCTGTGTCGCAAAACCCAGCGAGCTGCCTACATAGACAGCATTTTCTGGACATTATACGAGCGACTAAGATGTTTCAACAGCATTTCTAACGCTCGCCGGCGTTTGGTGACTTCATAGGTGCTATTAAACCACCGTTAATGTTTCAGCGTTGACTAAACATGCTATCTAGTTTGGATCCTCAGTAGGTTTTGACACACAGCCGCGTTTGATTCCACATACAACCACTGCAACCGGGAATGAAAGCGAATAACGGGATGAGAGACGTTTATATCTGTATATAACGGAACATTGTGATATATTGTTATACTTAAGAAACGGTACTAATACTTTTTGCCCTAATTAACCTTTTATATTTACCTTATTCGTAGCCGAATATTTTCTCACGATTGACCTTAAATTAAATATATATATATATACATAACGTTATATTCTTCGAGTTTGTATACGATTTCTCGGACTTGCTAGTAATTATTTTTGCTGCGTTCAGTTTCCTTCCGGAGGAGGGCTGATTGCTCGACCATTCATCATCATACAAGTTGAGAAGTTCCTCCCATTCACTTGTGCTTCTGGTTTTACAATGCAGCTGGTTGTGTGAAACATTTCAGTTGTCAAATCAGATGATTTGTCAGTAACGAGTCCATTCATTGAAACCAAGCACCAACACAAATGCAATGCACAGATTTGTACATTTCTGTTTCACTATTGAACACTGAGATGAAATGGTAATACACCGAAAATGAAAGCCAGCAAATCCATATACTTCAATGTACTTTCTATTACTGTTATGCTTGAGTTTTTTTTTTACAGTTTTCTGTGATAGATAATATAAAATTAAAGTAGTGTTGAATTGAATTGCTCTGGAGATGTATTGACTTCTTTTCACTTGTCGATAAAGCCTAATTAAAACATATCCATTTTTTCCCTAAGTTTAAGGGTTATTGAAATTGTTACCAGCGTCAGGAGGTCTTGTAATTGGCACATTATTAAATTAGATTTTTTTTTTTTTTATTATTAATTTCATGGGGACAATAGAACTGCAATGCAATCTTTGCTTTTTTCACTAAAGACTCAAATCTACTGGTTAACCAGTTAACTTATCTAGTTTACAATTAATAAAATATTGTTATTTGGATATTTTAATTAGCACTCTTTGTCTATATGATTAACTAGCTATTTGATTTTTATCAGTACATGCAATAATTCAGAGTAGGGATGAAATTAAAGAAGCAATAGAAAAGACAGTTTAAATGATTGCCTTGCATGTGTTACACTGCAAGACGTCTGTCATTTTCAGTGGAACACTCTTAAAAATAAAGGTTCTTTATTGGCATCAATGCAAAAAATGATCTTTATAGTCAAAAAATATTTTAGATTTTTAGATTAGTTCTTTTAGATTTTTAATAACGTGCATAATGCAATCATGTCATAACTGGACCTGCCCTATTAAAAATAAAGGTTTTTGCTTTGGAAAAGTTATGACATGATTGCATTATGCACGTTATGACATAACCTTTACATATGCATGAATGCACAATTAGATCTTTTACGTGCATTTAAATAGAAAGGATTAATGCTTATTTTATGCTAACTTAGTTACTTTGTATTATTAATAAAAGTGTAGCCTACATCCTTTTTGCTTCATTTTGCCAAACAGCACATTATTATTCTTGCGCCAAACACTAATTAAATAAGATATAAGACGATTATAAGAAGTCCAGAAGTAATCAGATTAGACTTTGAGTGCAATCTGACAAATTGGAGTAATGTAAATTGTAAGCGATCTACTGAAAATGACCATTAATCTTAGTTTGGAGTAACTTATTAGTATTTATAGCCCTAGATTACAGCAGTTCTAATGTTTTTTTTTCTGGTTTTATTTGTCCTCAGATGTCTTATCCTGGATCATTTAGCCCTTGACTCAAGAAAAGGGTGTGCCTGCAAACACCAGGTGTTTGAAACCTACCTCCCGCATTCTCCATCAGGCATGATAAGAGAAGATACAAGAGGCCACATTTTGTTTCCAGCACTCTGCCCGTCTCAGCGTTTGACATTACAGTCATGATTTTCTTACCTGATCTTCGGATGGATCGCTGCTAATTTGCATGGTAAGTTGGAGGGGGAGGGGGGGGGGGGGTGATTGCAAGTGCATTGATGATGTGGAAAATCACAAGACGTGTTTGCAGAGCGTTTATGTGATGCTGAGCAAGGTGAGAAATGTCGGAGAAACAGGCCCCTGTGTGATTATCACATGTATCAGAACTGCGGTTTGACGTGTTTCTCGAGCTAGGCTTTATGGGTTACGGCTCTAGGAGGCTTCTGTTGTGCAGCCAGCCATAGCCTATGCTATGCATCACTTGCTGCCCTGGAATGTGTATGGGGAAGTGCACAAGGGCGCATGAGACTTCCAGTGGGAGAATGGGGTTAGAGGCGGGACGACTGCGGCATCTGAGCATGCTCACACGCAGAGGCATTTTTACACGTTGTAATGTAATTCACGAGTGCAGACTGTTATGTGTTTTAAGCGGGGAAGTGAGCGCTCAAATGCTTGTTGCTAGAAATATGCACAATTAAAGAAACGTCTTCTGTTATTTTGAATTTTAGAAATGCGTTTTTAGAAGTGCTTTAAAATGCATTTGTGATCCATTTAGCAGACATTACTGCAGCAGAAAAAAGGTTTCTTCGAAGATGTGTAGTGTGTGTTTTTAAAATGAAACTATTGGGTAGATATCTCAATATCTCTAACAAAATGCTGATAGACAGATTACCTTTGCCAGTTGTTTTAGCCTTTTCTTCTCTGGAAAGCTCTTAAAGCATAAATTAGAACACGGCTCTCTGGAATACATGATTCTGATTGGTTGGTTGTGTGTATTGTTCATACACACTAAGACATATGATAAAATCTTCGTTTATGTTCAAAAGAAAGAAAATTATACAAGTTTTAAATGAGGAGTAAGTTATTAGAGAATTTTTTTTTGGATGAACTATCACTTTAAAGCAATAGAGATGCAGACGTATGATAATGACGATGAACAGTTTTGACAGAATATTTGCATGGAATTCACTGATGATATCTGAAAACAGAACGTGTGAATTATCTGTGACAAGACGGCAAAGAGGTTATGGGTTATTCATTTTAAAGTATCCAAATATTGGTCTGTTGCTAGTTTTTAGCACCCTGGATTGTTTACCCCTAAAAGAAATAGTTTGCACAACCCTCAAGTAGTTCCAAACCTGTATGAAGTTTTTTGTTTGAACACCAAGAAACATATTTTGAAGTAAGTTTGTAACCAGGCTGTTTTGGGTCACCGTTGACTTCCATTGTATTGTTTTTTTCCTACTGTGGAAGTCGATGGTGATTCAAAATAGCCTGCTTACAAATGTTTGTCAAAAAAATCTTCCGTTGTGTTTGGCAAAATAAAGAAATTCATACAGCAAATGATGACAGAATTTTCATTTTTGGGTGAACTATTTCTATGATAAATAAAATGATACATGGCTTTCTGTGAAATCAGACTCTGGTTGTATAATTGTTTTTTCCTCAATACAACTTCTTGTTTTACATATTGTGCTGAGCTGTTGGTCAATGCTCTAAATGTGAACAAAGGGACTCCTCAGTGTGTTTTGCATCAGGATGCATGTTTTCCATTGCCTGGTACTGAATAACTGATGGTAGTTATGTTTTGCATATTTTGGTTTATGTGGCACCATTAGGGTAAACTCTCAAAGAGTGTTCACATTACCTCCTAGACAAAGTTCTCATCACCAGGTAGCAGGACTTATTTAAGGGTAAGGATGAATTTAGAGGTAAGGTTTCTGTTTCAAGGTCTTTGTTTAACTAAATATTCAGAGTATACATATTTTGGCATAAAATCAGTAATATTGATAGCATCTAATTAGAGTAAGAAAACGGTACAAGCACAATGCTAATCGTAAATAACAAACAAAATGTTTACTTTCATATGCAGTGTTCTTTGATTATGTATTTACGGAGCAAATTTTGTGTAGCATGTTTTCTTACATATAAATTGGTTGTTGTGTGGTTTTTGTCCTTTATCACAGCAATGCATTTCAATCAGCAGTGAATCTTTAAAATATGCACCACACGTTGCGACAAAAAGTCAGCCAACCAAATGCCCTGTGGTTATGGGATATTTACCAATACCATACTGGGAAATGATAATTTGATACTGTCATACTGTCCCAGACCTCCAGCTTGTCCGTTTAGTGCCCAGCCTGTCTCTAAATATTTGGATCAGATGTGTAGGTGATGTGATATGGTGTTTGTGCTGCCAAACCCTGCCGAAAGATCAGTTTTCAGAACGCTTTGAGCTGAAATGAGCAGATTTGTTGAAGGCATAAGGTGCCACATCATGTTTCCCAGGGTTTCCCAGGGTCTATTGTCACATTATTTATTTGCAGTTCGCTTAAACAATTTGTAGAGCTTAAATTGATTAATTGAATAGAGTAATGAGGCAAGTCCCATAAAGGCCACAACATACCTGAATTGGTGCAGGATGAATAGTTAACCATGAAATTAAACATCTGCCAACATTTAACTTTATAGCTTTTAAAACCATTTTAACTTTTAAATTATGTTTTTTTTTTTTAGATAAAAATATCAAATGGCTTCATAAAACTTAGTCTAAATAGTGTTAAAAATACTTTAATTATCTTTTATTTTAATCTTTTCAGTTGGTTTATTATTATTTTATTTAGTGATTTGTTATGTTTTTATTATTCATTATTATTATTATTAATAATATATAAGGATTTCATACAAATTTTTTTAATTTTTAGTATTATTTTTAGTACCGTAAGTCTTTATTCTGTTGAGCACATACAAAAAACAAATTAGGGGTGGGCATAGATAAACTGTTAAAATAAACTGTAAAGACTGGCTATTGTAATTTCAGTATCAGGTAAGATTACTTGCGTTCATTTCTGCACTGGGTTACATGTGTTTTAATTAAACATAGGTTTAATACAAATAAAAATCATAATAGTTAAGCTAAAGTAACCATACATTAACATGGTTTTGCTATACTAGCCATTTAGCTTCACCATGGTATTTGTGATTATGCTAATTGTAATCAATCGGAATGAATATAGCAATGCACGCATACAGAGTGATCTCTGTGATGCCCAGATGAACAGAACAGACCCTCTCACCTCTGTAATAAACACAGAGGTGTTAGTCCCGTCCGAAATGGTACATGAAGATCACAGACAACAGGTGATAAGAATCGTAAGTTTACACGTACAATAGTTTAGAAAACTAGTCCCGTACGAATTGAGCTACAGTGCAATCCGGCTAGGTATACATCCGGCCAAAATATGAAGGTGAAAGTCACAATAGACCCAGCTCTCAACCCAACTTTGTGAATAGATTAACGGCGATATATTTTTAAATTGCGAGATGAGAGTCTTGCGTTAATGCAGCACGTTAACACCGATAACAAAAAATACATACAATTCACTAATGTAGAAATACACAATGGAAGTCTGGCTACTGTTTGGTTACCAATCCTTCAAGATATAGTTTGTGTGCAACAAAATTTATGCAGGCTTTTCAACATCTTAAGAGTGACAGTAAATTATGAGTTTATTTTTGGGGCAATTATATAAAGTATTTAATATTTAGATATTTATACATTATAATAGGCTAATTACATTATATGCATTAAAGAATTAAAATGGATATAACATTATGTATAATCTTTTAATTAACAAAAATAATTGTTAATGGTTGTAATTTATCAAAGATATCGGTGATCAAAATTGTATATGACAAATTTGTCTTTTGAGTTACTATGCTCATGTGTATGCAAGTAAGGTGCTTCCATAGTACAGGGACCATATGGTCACTATTAATAAAACTGTCGAACAGAATAATCACCCATGTGTTTCAAAGACATGTTAATGGTATGGTGATGGATCACAGTTAGACACTTGCTTATTTTCTCTCCTGATAGAGTGCTTTTTGGAAACACATGCAACACAGTTAAAATATTTGTAGTTAAAATCTTTACCTGTTGTTTTTAACAAGCCAGTGTTAAAACATGGACGAATTTATTGAAAACCATTTGACCTTTTTTTTTTACACTTACCTTACCTATTTATCTAGTTGGTTTCCTTGTGAACCTATTAGGTAGGATTAATATGGTTTTATTTAATTTATTTAAAAAAAACAGGAAGCAACAGCCATTGCATTTTTTATAAACCGTTTACTTCCTAAAAGGAAAACTGTTGCATTTGCTCATGTGTTAGAACATGTGAGATCCCACACTACTACTGCCTGTGTTTGTGTTCAGGGCTCTTTCTCTCACCCTCCTACAGCTCAAACTAATTTAGCATCTTGCCAGAGGAATGAATGTGTCGTCTGAAGAGGGGATTTCTTTACTTTCTGTCTGTCCGTCTGCCTCTCGGTCTCTACAGACACGCTCTCACATGCGTTCTTAATTTCAGCTGAATAAGCATCTGACAGTAAAGTAGGAAACCGTCCAACAAGCTCAGATACTGAGCATCCTTATGATCGTTTCCATCGGAATAGCTACCATAAATCTCCCCCTAGAATCTGCAAATAATTAATCGTCTCTTTCGGTCTTACTTTAGATTTAGAAACATCTGTAGTTAACAAGATACTTCAGCTAACACAGTTCCCAGGCCCCCACTGCTTTGTTTCTAATCAGATGTGTCTGTCCACAGCCTCAAAGTGTGAGTGGAGTTGAAATGAGGAAAAGGCAGCAGGGACGCATTGAAGGACCCCCACAGGCGCCTGGTCACCCGAGGCCCAACACCTGCTGTCTGTGTTGGTGTGGATGCTGCAAATGCCTCTGGTACACCCCATCCTTCATTATGTTCTGCTGTAGATGTACTGCATGGTAGCTTAGCATTTGCTTAACAATGATTTTTATCTCGAGCAGCAAGTGTTTTTAATCACCATTACCTGTCTCAGATATATTACCATTCAAAGGTTTGGGGTTGGTAAGATTTTATTATTATGTTTTTGAATTAATTTAATCAAAAATACATTAACAACAGTAATACTGTGAAATATTTCTACAATTTAAAACAACTGTTTTCTGTTTTAAGTTTTCTGTGATGGCAAAGAGTTTTTACCAGCCATTACTTCAGTCTTCAGTGTCACATGATCCTTCAGAAATCATATTAATGTGCTGATTTGGTCATCGAGAAACAATTCTTACAATTATAATTGGTGAAGACAGTTGTGCTGCTTATAATATTTGAATATTTTTGTGGAAACTTTTTCATTTTTTTCAGAATTCGTTTATATTTATTTGAAATTGAAATCGTTTATAACATTAAAAACATCTTTTACTCACTTTTGATCAATTGATTGCATCCATTGCTGCATAAAAGTATTCATTTCTGTTTAAAAAATCTTACTGACCCCACACTTTTAAACCATAGTGCATATGCATGGAGTTTTAACTTTAAAACTAGTTTTATCAATGGATTTTATGAATTCTGTGGTGGTTTCGTATTAATTGGTTAGTCTTTAAAACATTCCATCCTGTTTGTATGAAAATAAAATAAATATATGTAAAATACTGTACACTTTAATATAGACTCAAACCTTGACCGAGCCATGGGGATTTTAGCTCTCTATTTATATCCTGCTAGGCAGCCTGTTAATTTTTAACATGTCTTGCAACTGTGTAAATTAGCAAGCTATAATTAATAGATTTTTATGAGTTTAAGCAAAACGTATTTTTGCATCTGTATATTTTTGCATGGTCTGTTAAAATTCTCCCACTGGAATATTAAGAAAAGTATATGGAAGAGGGTTTGTCTTAGTATGCAAGCTAAGATTTAGAGCCTTTATTTGATGGTTATTAAAGGAACACTCCACTTTTTTTGGAAATAGGCTCATTTTCCAACTTCCCTAGAGTAATACAGATGTGTTTTACCGTTTTCGAATCCATTC
>JAUMHR010000063.1:9985858-10002767 GCA_032361145.1 Enteromius fasciolatus | reverse complement strand
TTGAATCCGATGAGACCAGCTAGCGTCGCACTATAAAATGACTAAAGAGTTTCGATATTTTTAAATTTATTTAAACCCATTTAAAACTTGACTCTTCTGTAGTCGCATTGTGTACTAAGACCGGCGGAAAATGCAAAGTTGTGATTTTCTAGGCTGATAAGACTAGGAACTATTCTCTCAAAAGTGGAGTGTTCCTTTAAGTGCACTTTTAAACTAGCCTGGCTTCCGCGACTTTAAAGCTCATACGAGCTTAGTCTGGCCAAGCTACCTTACTACTCTCCTTTTTGGAGGCGGGCTCAACCTGTGTCCATCAGATGCCTCTGTATACTATTGGACGTATCTACAATCAATCAGACCACTCATTCTGATGACGTATGCATAGCGACGGAACCTGAAGCCACTTTAACCAATTGTAGCTAGCTTTATTAAAGCAGTAGGAACATGTCTTTACTTACTTTAATTACTTCTGCTTCGTTTTCAATGAAAAGCTGTCATCAAAACAGCTGCAACAGCAGAGTCGAACGATTGTTGCTGCTCGTTAATTGTGTCTACAAACTCACATATAACATGTTTGCTGTTTTTATTAGAATTCAATTCTGGTTGTTGTAACTGTTTAACTAAATCGCAAGAAAAAGTGTTCCTTAAAGAGTTAAATTAGCTTGTCAAAAGATGGGGGAAAAAAGCAGTTGGAGTTTGAGGTTGGGTCATTGAACAAAGAAAGATTGGAAAGGCCATAGCAGAGCTTGCAGGGGGACTATAAATAACATGAATGAATACAAATATTGCATGAAATAAAGAAAACATTGAGGAGGCAGTACAAACCCTACTCTGTAACCTCGGGTTTCCACAGCCATCCCCCCACTACACACTGCCATTATCTGCTCAGTAAACGGCTATTTCTGTCCCACATCACATGCAAAACAGCTGTGTAGTACGTGTTATATATTTAGAGGCTTGTCAGCTTGTCGAACCCCATGGCTAACAAACCCAATTATGCTTGCTCTATAAAGACTTGAACTGAGAAACACTAAGAATGTTCACCTGTAATTTGTAGCTTAGTTTCAATACTGTAAATGCTCTTTTTAGACTAGAGGAAGAATTTTAGTACTTGGATGATGGTTAGACTTTTACTGTAAGTCAGGTTTTTCCAAACTGAGGGCCAGAAGGGAGTGAGAGAAACATTTAAAGGGATACTGTAGTTCACCCAAAAACAAACAAACAAAAAAATCTGTCATTAAAAGTGCTGTATGTTCGTTTTTGACTGTACTAAAGCATAATAATACCATAATATGTTTGCAGATATTATAAACATGCTAAGTTGACATGTTTATATGAAAAGCAATGCTACTGTCAGATATTCTCTATTCAGTTTATCTTCGGAACACAAATTAAGATAATTTTGTTTTCTTTGTGCACAAAAAGTATTCTTGTAGCTTTGTAAAATTACAGTACACAATGTCCTTGCTACATTTCTAAACCTGGGAACATTTAAGTTGCATTGCTGTCTATGGATCAGAAAGCTCTCGGAATTTATCAAAAATAAATACATTTTTGTTTAGAAGATGAACGAAGGTCTTACAGGTTTGGAACAAGGGGGAGTAATTAATGATTTTAATTAATTTTTTATTTTTGGGTGCACTATTCCTTTTAGAAATAAGAAACAGTGAGAAAAACGGTTTGAAAATTATTATTATTACTTTTTAAATTATGAAATGGCTTGAATTAAATGACACTGAAATAGTATTTTCTTATAAATCTTATGACTTATGAAATATGTTTTTTGTTAACTTTGAATAATTAATTTTACTCTGTTTTTGGGTTTAAACATCACTGGTAAAGGTTAACAGATCATCTTTTATTTCAAAATAAAAATAGGAAACATTTTTATATGAACACCTGAATGGCTAGGTACAACAATAAGAGCTGTTTGTCTCCAGTCTCTAGTTTTACCATGAGTGTATAACCTTACATGAAGACCAACTCAGAGACTTTGCTGTGTTTAACACTTCTCTTCTCACCCTAGGAATGAAGACAGAAGGGAACGTTCAGAGAGGCAAACATGTACAAAGATGGATAGCATAGAAGCAACAGAGGAACAGTGAGTTGTTACAAAGTCTATTATTGTTCAGGGACAAGTTGTTTGGTGGTGCTTTTATTTTTTAGTGCTTATGTTCATACCTCCCCAGCGTCCTGTTAAAATTAATGAAATCATCTAAAAATCTCTGTTCAATTGCCTTTTAATATATTTACACTTTACAATTCACGTTATTTAGTGACGGCTGAAGTAAAGGTATTTTAGATGTGTAGTTCCTGTTTTTTTCATTGTCTCCCATTTGAAGGCATCCCACACTGGATGAGGTGATTGCCTGGTCACGAAGCTTTGAGATGATGATGCGCTCTCCAGAGGGAAGGGATGTTTTCCGGGAGTTCTTGCGGTCTGAGTACAGCGAAGAAAACTTGATGTTCTGGATTGCCTGTGAGGAACTAAAGAAAGAAACCAACCTATCAGCTATCGATGAAAAAGCCAGAATCATTTATGAAGACTACGTCTCCATTCTTTCGCCAAAAGAGGTTAGAATACGGGATGAAGACATAAAAAAATTAAAAATTCACAATACAATCATAACAAAAGTAAATATATTCTCTGGCTTTTTTTTGCCACTTAAAAAAAGGTAGATTTTTTATATGCATGAGTTTATATGGCTGTGTTTTTTATTTGCAACTGTAGCTGGAAACATCACATCTGTTTTGCTTAGCTCATTAAAGATCTAAGATCAGTCGGCGCAAGTTTCTTTCATTTAAAAAGCTCAGATTTACATTTCAGTTTAGGCTTAGGCTTAAAGGCACAGTATGTTAAAGGCACTAGTTTTCACCACTAGAGGTCGAATTTCAAAACAATAACAGAGGCGAAGCTCAATGACGGAGCATGGAACGTTGGGAGATATCGTTTTCACAAAGCTCATTTATATCTATTTAACCACCTAATCGCCTGTACATGACGATTACTTGCACAATAAATAATATATATTTGCTTACCCGTCTATTAAAACACACATGAGAGTGCAGACTCTGTCCAGTCCGAGTTTTTTGCGAAGCTCTCACTATTTCGGAAACGCCACAGTGATACTTACTCTACTTTTATTTCTACGTTACGTTTTTTGGAATTTTGCGAAGTGTAATCATGATCCATGATACCTGAAATAACTACCACTTCCACGTTTGTCCACGTGTGTTGCCGTAGTATTCATAGGCAGAAACCGCAGAGGCTGCAGATATTGCCTCATTGATAGGCGACAATGACCAGGTCATGTTTAATATAAATAATTATTCATTCACATAAAAAAATGGCTAAACCACATAAAAATATTTATAAAAATTAAAATATATATATTTATTGAATTACAATATGCAATATATTCAACATAAGGTAAACATAGGCAAAATTTGATCATTTTTTACGTAAAGTTGTTGATCTTTACATTTGTTGTCGGCCGGCAGGTCAGCTTGGATTCACGGGTGAGGGAAGGCATCAACCAAAGCCTGGCAGAACCCAGCAGTACGATGTATGAGGAGGCCCAGCTTCAGATCTACACCCTCATGCACAGAGACTCATTCCCCCGATTTCTCAACTCATCTGTTTACAGGGATCTCCTTAACAGCAAGAGGGCCTGCTTAGACACCTAGGTTTCAGCAAGAACATTTGTGACAAAAAAGCCCCAAGGTGCCACTTTCAAAAGGTGTGATGTTTCTTATTTCAAGAGTGAGTAGTTAAGCAATTCTGAGCATCCACTAGTGACCCTGAAGTTCAGTTCTGTTTAAGTGCCAATATGAGCTGCTCAGGCAACTGTGACACCGAAAAACAAAACAAAAAAATGTGTAGGAAATCTGACAGAAATCCATACTTCCTACTTTCAACTTACATGTCTTTTACATTCACCTGTTTGGTGTCTCAATCCTCTCTCTTCCTGTTTACCTCACCTGTTCTCTTTCTCTCTCTGTGTTCTTTCTACCTTCATTGTTTATGCCTCGCATATCTGAGGACAGCTGAATAATGTTATTATTATTTTTTTTAAAGAAAATCAAAAAACAACGGATAAGCGGAAGATGTTAAGCTAGAAAACCTTTGCATGATACAAGGTTATGGAATTTACTCCAGTTTGACATTTAAGCCCCGGACTACAATGTTTTTCTTAGTTTTTTTTTTATTAAAAAAAAGATGTTTTTTAATGCTGTCATGGGGAGAGAACATTGTAAAGCTCTCGTAAGCGAAGGGAAAATTAGCTGTGCCAATTGTTTTGTAAAAGAGACGCTGGGAAGCGTAAACGCCGTCTTGCCGTCCAAACTCTTTCTTTGCGTGTCGACAGTTCTTTTAACTGGGAAACATAAGGGCTAGCTAGTGTTGTGATTGGGCAGCTAAATGAATCATGAACATTTCTTTCTCTCTGCAAAAATCACAATGCCTCGACACTGAGTAAGGGCACAAAAGCTGCTGATGCTGGTGACGCCACAGTTTATTGTGAGTCCTCCTAGCCCCTCCCAGTCCGTTACTAACAGAGAGAAGCACAGGTACTGTATGTCATCGGCTGTAAGCTTCGCTGGATTGAGCGAGAATTGCTTGAAAATCACTCACCAACATTCTGGAGGTTCTTAAAAGAGCTTCGAATTGTCTTACACATTAAAGAAATGTATTTTATTAAACAAAAGTGTAGTGAACACTATGCCTTGTTTTTGAGAGTTTAAAATAACTGTGATCGCCGTGAGACCTGCTCGATGAGGTGGTGCGACGGAGTCAGATCCGTCAGGGAAACTCCGAATGTTCGTTTTTACGACTTGAAACGAGGAGTGGTCATTTTCACAGCTTGGAAAACCGCAGGTTATCGAGAAAAACAACAACAAACAAACAAAAAAAAACGAAAGCAAGTCAGTCTTTTTTATAATACTTTTTCCAGCATGCGTTTTTTTTTCTGTTGTGTCATGTACACATTGCAATACTCAACCCAGATACGATGTGAACCTGTCCGGAAAGCATCACGTTGAAGATGATACTTACAAAAGATGATTTCCTTTCGAGGTTTAGACATGTGTCCCTCAAGAACGTGTCGTTGGATTTAAACTTGAATGTTGCTGTTCAGTTTTCTAGACATTTATGTGCTATTGCAATCGCAGCAGCCAGTGCATGAGAACACAATATTTAAAATACTGGTGTGTTAAACCACTCTCTCACCTTTTAGCGGAGAAATTTAAGAGTGAATTGCATTTAAACTGACGTTTTTTGGTCACCATACCCAACCTCAAAGTGTCACTTTCCCTGAACTCTTGTGCCAATGAATGAACGTACGTTTGTTAAGTAAATCATGATCAAGTGTGTTGTTGTTGGGTTTTCTTACTGGTGCTCTGAGAGTTAAGTGCCATTCACTCTGCAGGTTTACCACATTAAAATGAAGACCTTTGTCACTTTACCGAGTGCATAGAAATCCTTCTTTGAAGTATTCGTGTGTGTGTGTGTGTGTGTGTGTGTGTGTGTGAGCATCAGCCAATGTGAGTAGCTCCTTTATTTATGTTGTTTTACAATCCGAATAGGTGTTATGTAGTAGTTTACCTACTGAAGCAGCGAACCATCACAGGAGGCTTGGCTTTCCAACATTTATAAAACAAAATGAATTTTCTTGTTTGTTTTAAAAGAAAAAAAATTATGTCATTTAAAGAAATGAGCAATAAATCAAAAATTGTCTTGCTCTAAAAAAAAGGAAAAAAGAAAGACCCTGCATGAGACATGGACATTTACTGTACAAAACTATCTTTGAGGGGGGAGATTTACACACATTTAAGTTGTATGATAAATGTCAATGAAAATTAACGTGACTGTATGACTATTTCAATCCATACATGTCAGTAATCCAGGAAGTCCAACATCATAGAAGTCATTGAAACTACTGGACAGGGAACAGAGTGAACAGCAGATATGGATACATTTAAAAAAACATAATCATGTAAAATTAAATGATGGAAAATCTAAAACATACCTCTGAAGTATGTTTGAAGAAGGCAAATAAAGAATGGAAATTTGTGCAGTATTATGCTACTATATTTGGCTGCAGACAGAATCATTCAATAAAACAGTTTCACAGATGAAGGTATTATTCAAATTAGACTTTTTCACTCGCTATTAATAGGACTGCAGATTACACATGAACTTACGACGTCACATTTGGTCCCATTTACAATGAGCCATCATTTTGAGAGTAGTTATCTGTTTCATTTCAACTTTATTTTTGCTGCTAATGTTTTATCCGATTTAGAGAGTTTAGGAGTTTTTCACTTGACAGCTGTCACGGTGATGGCTAACAGCTGTTGATAATGATTTAATCAGCTTGGTATGACTTGGAAAAATAACCTTTCTTGCCAAAAGGCTCCTTTTCTAAACAAATGAAGTGGAGCCTGTGCTGTGCGATCATAGAAGCCTCTCGTTTTCATTGGTTTTCCACTACCTCTCGTTATACTTAGTTATTTTTTTCTCATCTAGTTGTTAATGTTAAATGTTTATTTTGATCTACTTGAAGCCTGATACTGTAAATGAGATGGGTTTACAAAGAAGAGTAGCATTTTGTTTGTTTGTTGAATTCTTTTCAGCATAATTATGATATACATACATATATATCTATATATATATATATATATATACTCACAAAGAATTCAGGAAACATACTATTTAAGGGCTAATCCCATATTGCCTATGCAAATATCTTAATTGTCATAATGGAATAATTAGTGACTGAGGAATGTTTTCCTGAAATTGGGTGGAACACTGGTTTACATTTGCTCTTTTCTGATATTCCTTAGTCTCTTCGGTCACATTATGTCATATATAAAATCCTTCTCGATGAAAAAGCTACTCAATTAAGATTGAAATAAATTTGTGTTGTGTCTACTGTGGGTTGGCAGTTCACTATTGATGTAAAGTGCATATTGAATGTAAGGTACTGTGCATGCTAAATCTCTGGAGCCGCACTGGGCAGGAGGGAAGTAATTGAATTATTTGTGGATGAAGCGAGTGTCTATTCTTGTTTTTAAGGGTGCTTCAGTCTTTTTTGCAAAGGTTGAAGGGCTACTTTGGGCACTTTAAACACGCTTTTCACGAACGAGAATATCTACCTCTTGGTTCTGTTCTCTCCATATGCTTAATATAGAAGAGCGAGCCTTGAAAAACAACGTAGCTTGCACACATTTCGATTGTTTTGACTTGGTTTAGAGCCACAGGTGAACTGGTTTTTAGGTACTGAATTTGAGCTCAACCTCATGTCCTTATGTAGTTCTGTTGCTTTTCTTCAAAGGATTGACAATTTGTGCCCAAGCAAAGACACGTATTCTGTTAAAACACTCATTTACTCCAGTATCTGTTATAGCATGTGCTTGCGTTATGTAATATACGGATTGTTGTAATTACGGAAAAACAAACAAGTGTGAACAGCAGCACTCAGTAGTCACCTTTCACAATTCTTCATTGTAAGCGCATGAAATATGCTCTTTACATTCATAAGACATCAATGCCATTGATTTGAAAAGTTGTGAATTTTAATGACCCTCGATATATTTGAATATTGCAAGGAGGAGGGCTTCATGTACATCAGCTTTTCTTTCTTTAAATCATTTTTCAATATCTTGTGAAATGCGATCAGGTAACATTTTTCATTCAGATGTGCTGCCTGACTTTATCATTCATAGTTAATTTATTGTCGTGTTAAGCCTCATGGTGGATTGTGACTAGTTGTGTTTATTATATCAGTTCACAATTACGTTTGAGTTGTTTTCATGATTAAACAGCCTGACTACGACTACGTTCACAGTGCTATTGGGGAATTATTTAATTTCTACATTTTATTGCTAAAACATTGTGCACCACAAATTTGACATATATTGTAATAAAACATAGTTTTGTTGCTATAATCACACAAATAGCCTGCCAATTACTTATATATGTTGAAATTATTTTAAAAAAATGATAATAATTGATATAGAGGAGCCCTGTGTACATTTACATTATGACAAAATGGAGAATTATCAACTGCTATAATTTCATGGCATCTTTTTAGACTCTGGAGGCAAACTTACTTCTGTATCACAGTCACCCTGAAGTGCCTTGAATGTTTAGGCCATGATCTATGATTTATAGTTAATATCCCATGGGAAGATGTTTGTCTTTTAAAGCCTGTGCTCTTCTCTAGGATTGAATGCATGATGCACGCTGTAAGCAAAAGTCATTTGCACATGCAGAAAGATGTTAAAGCCAAGCTCGTTGGAAATCAGTGTGAGCTGATAGTATTTTAGCTGTTCAGCTTATGTCACTGTCCTCTTCTTAAAATGCAAAAAAAAACAAAAAACTAAAACATTTTTTTTAGCCATCATCATCTTGAAGTTGTGCTTATTATATAAGTGTTTGGTGCTTATTATCTGTCACATAATGTAATATCAAACCTGCCATCCCATTGTCACATTATTGTTTACAGACTTTCCCTGTTTTATTTTTCCTCGGATCAGACACAGATCAGGCCTTCACCGAAGGCATTCTTTAGAGCTGTGCCATGACATGGGTCCTAATAAATCACCTATTTTAATATAACGGTTTTAAAATGATCTAGTATTTAATCATAATTCTGTTGTTTTTAATACCAGGGGACAAACTGTAATGCCTTTGTAAATGACAATAACTCATAGAAGAAAAATGATATTTTATATTTGGCATGCTTTTGCTATTTAAAATAATTTAGTTAACACAATACTGTACAAGTATATATATAGAAGTACTGCAGTCTGCAGACAATAACACTGAATCCCTCGGAAAGGTTTAAAAATGAACATATATTGGAAATATTAGATGTTTCTTTATACAGTATTCTGTGTTGAACTCTCAAAACTTGGTGAAATGACTGAAATTACTTACAGCAGTGAAATTAGTTTATTGCCAAGTGATGCGGTTTCGTTCGAGAAAGGCAGTACTGGTTTATTAACGGTTAAGCCCAGGTGAATGGGCATCTTTCAGATCACATGTACTCCTGCATGAACACTTTAAAAACAGAGAACAAATGTATTTGTAGACATCAAATAAAGTGACTTTCAATACGGTGCTGCTTCTGTCTGTCTAACACATAATAACATACTGTACTAAATAGCTGATTTGTGGAACAATGTATGACACTAACATGAAAACTTCTTGGTCTTAAAAGAAAAGATATCTCCTGATATTGTAGCTATTGGCAGTTTAACGCATATAGCACAGGAATGACATGTCAAGTAATTCACTTTTTCAAGCTCACATGCATGAGAACTGTACTAAAGTCTTATCACATTCCCCTCTGAGGATCCACACAAGCTCTGATTGGTCCTTTTGGAAAATCTCTACATCAGAGTCTTTGCTTTAAAAAATTCGTTTTCTGATTGCAATGTTTTGAACTATTTTTGTTATTATTCCCCAGGCAACAATATTTAAGCTAGAGTGCATTGAAAATACTGACATATTTTCTGTAATGATTGCCTAACGTGTTCCAAAAAAACTGTCCAGACACAAATTCCTCAAAAGGTTATAGGTTATATGCTCTCTTTAACAGCAGACTGACACAAATGAAGTGCTCTTGTAAAAAAGCTGAAAAGAATAGTTCATTCTGTCATAATTTACTCAACCTCAAGTAATTCCAAACCTGTATGATTTTCTTTGTTCTGCCAAACACAAAGGAAGATATTAAAAAATTGTAAAGCAGGCTGTTTTGGGTCACCATTGACTTCCATGGTAGGAAACAAAAACAATGGTGACCCAAAACTGCCTGCTTTACAACTTTTTTTCAAAATATCTTCCTTTGTGTTCGGCAGAACAAAGAAGATCATACAGCTTTGAAATTATTCGAGGGTTAATAAATGAAGACAGAATTGTACTTTTTGGGTGAACTATTCCTTTAAGTATTACAAACAGGCAAAAAAAGTATTTATATACAGTGCCAGTCAAAAGCTTGAAGACAACTAATCACTTATTGTTAATATTTTAATCATTCTGAATACTAGTCAAATCATCAAAAATATGAAATAACACAAATAAAGAATTATTGAATTGGTTGTCAATTAAACATTACATTTAGATATTGGTTTTGTAAAGGAATTCATACATAGGCACAGAAAATATTTGTTCACATAACATTGTTTGTAATAGTTAAATCATAAAATTTTTAATCCGAACAGATCATGAGGAAAAACGTGTCAGATGTGATGGTGCATCTTTTGACTGATATTGTATACAGATACTGTATGAATGAAATAAGGACATAATTCAGATTCTTTTTCAACTTATTTTTTTATTCAACTTGTGTCAATGAGAGTGTATTTTTAGGGTTTTGAGATCTCCCTATTTACAGGAGCACTGTAATATGCAAATAATATTAAAGGGCTAGACTTACCATGAAATAATTTATATTACAAGACTTCATACAGACCCCGTCACATAATAAATATACTGGAAGCCCCATGTTTCCCATAGTAAAAATGCACATTTTGCTTTTATCAGCTATAGTTCCAGATGAACCTCTTCCATCCTAATTTTAGTCTGTGGAAGAATTTATGAATATAGTACACACTCTTCAACTCTCAGGCATACTCAGGGATGTAAAGATCAATTTACCACAGTTTTCTATAGGCCAATTTTTCATATGATTATTTGTAAAATATCAGAGGAAAGTGCATAAACATCATGTGCCAAAGAGTGAACATGGCAACTTTTGGTTGTTTTTTAGAAAATTTACAGAAAAAACTATATTTGTCACTGCAACAGTAACCAGTTGGGATTCCTTGCAGGGATTGTATGTTAATATATACCAATGACACATCTGGATCACAACACATTTCAAAACAGCAATGTGCAAGAAAACTACTACCTGACACTTTCTTTAGTCACGTGACCTCAGTTCTTATTTTGCCACTCTATTAAAACAATCACCACTTTGAGTGATGGTGTTCGTGAAGTGCATGCACTCAAGGTGCAAATGGAAATTTCCCTATTTAATCTCAGAGATGGACGCTAACAAGATAAACATTTTTTTGCCTGTTCATCTTTTTTTTTTACTCAGAAGAGCAATTCTTTTCCCTTAAATAGGATACTTACATTTCTACACATGGCAGATGTTTTGTTTTTACAAAAAGACGTCTGTAATGTATGTTACTCGAGGGCTCAGGTGTTTGATCATGCTGGGCTGAGGCATTTGGTGGTTGTGATCTCATATGGTCTTCTCCTCCGGAGCCTCGTGAAAGGCTCCGGAGGAGTCGTCTTGGCTCTTGTCTGTACTGTGGACCTTGGGTCCCATGGCAATGGTGGAGGTGGCATCTATGCTCTCGTATGCCTCTGATGTCCACTGCTGAAAAAAAATCATTTTTACTTATAAATGCAAATCTGTAAATGGCACTTAATGATATTTGTGATAAACTGGTTGAAATTAGAAAAATAAAGGGTGATTAGGTACAGTGAGAGAGGCCTGTCATTGTCATCATAGGTATACCTCAACTATGAGAGACAAAATGAGAAAAAAAAATCCAGAAAATCACATTTTTATTGAATTAATTGATTTTTAATGAATTAATTGGTAAATTCCTCTATAAAATAAATGTTTGGTCACCTACAAACAAGCAAGATTTCTGGCTCGTACAGACCTGTTACTTCTTCTTTAAGAGGCTCTTCATGTCCTCTCCACTCGTTACCTGTATTAATGGCATCTGTTTGAACTCGTTATCAGTATAAGAACAGTCACACTGTTCTTTATTTCTTTAAAAATCCTACAATGTAATTTTCTCATTTCGTCTCTCATAGTTAAGGTATAGATATAATGAAAATTACATGACTTTCATCTTTTTAAGTGGGAGAACTTGCACAATTGGTGGCTGACTAAATACCTTTTTGCCCTACTGTATATATAGGTATGTTCCAAATAAAGGCTACTAAACTAAAGAAAACATTTTCTCAACTGTTTTACCATGAGAAGTTAACTCCAGAACTTATGTAGAAATATCTACCACTTAAAAGTTCAAAAGTCTCTTGCGTCTTTTATTTATTTGAAAAAAATGCGTTAAAACCAATAATATTGTGAAATATTAAAATTAAAAAAAAATTCACATGATCCTTCGGAAATCTTTTGTAACATTATAAATATCTCTTTTATAAAATGTCTATTTTTTATTATAAACTGTAATTTTTCATACTTTTAATAAAAGAATAATAATTATATATATATATAACTGAAAAGCTAACAATAAAACACAATTAAACCATAACAAAAAAACATGATTTGAATTGAATTTTAAAATTTAAAAAAATTGGAATTTTACTGTTTTTGCAAATAAAGTCATTACTCATTACTCTTCACTACAAATATGTTAAATACAGTAATTCCCTTTTTAGGGACATAAGTACATACAAAAAAAAATGTTAAATGCAAATGAATAGTAGATATGAATTATTCAAGATCATTTTCTCAATTGACCAACCACTAGCACCAAAGTCAAAAAAATAGATTGACTATAAAAACCTTGGAATGGGCAATAAGCACCTGGCGAACATGAACAAAATCCCATCTGGATGCTATTGGCGGCCTATTCTTGCAAGATTTTGTTTCATGAAAATGGTTTAATAACACCTAATAGACATTATCTCACCTGCGTTGCACGGCTCGAGCGACAGGACGGGCCCAGGACGATGTTGACGGAGCTCGAGGACTGCGTATCGCTGGTGTTTCCCCCATCAGCTGCAGAGAGGCCTGAGATGACCAAACCACTGGAGAAGCTGCGCTTGCCAAACAGCAGGCTCAGTGTGGAACTGGAGGAAGACACCTGGCTGGAGCGATGCTGACCTGTGGCTGAAGCCAGAGGCCCTGTCGTGGACAAACGAGGCACCTGGGAGAAGACGGAGGCAATGGAGGAGGTGTTGAAGGACAGCTGGCTGTTGGAAAGGCGCTGTACTAGCCCAGGGCCTCCAGAGGCCGAGCCGTGCTGGCTGTCCAGGATGGGACCCGATCGACTGGTGACAGGGGGCCGCTGGCCATGAGGTTGCACTGACCGACTGCGATACTCCCGGTGAGCTATAGAGGAAAAAAATAACTTTAACAAATATGTGGCATTTCTTACAGGCTTTAGGACTGAAACTGTACTGATGCGTATAGTGTGTTCTGACCTTCGTGGTGTCTGGACTGGGAGCTGCGAGGGCGCCCGTGATAAAGGCTTAGGCTCTGGGATGTGGCAGAGTTATGATTCTGACTTAAAGAGGAACCAGCACAATCCACATCCTCCATGTTCATGCCACTGTTACAGCTGGTAAGATTATCTTTCCTCACCCTAGAAAAGTGCAAGGAATATTCATCCGAACAGATTTGGAGAAATTTTAGCATTTCATCACTTGCTCCTCTGCAGTGAATGGGTGCCGTCAGAATGAGAGTCTAGGCAGCACATGTTACAATGAAGAAATAAATTAATCTACATCTTGGATGGAGTGAATCTCCAGCAAATGTTGGAAATAATTTTTTATTTAATGCCTCATACATACCGAAACCACCTGGAGAGCAGCCAGGTGCGAATGCTCTCCAAACTGAGAGGGCCGCCCCATATGTTTCTGATCTGCTTGTGGGTTCCCATATATGAGGTGGTGAGTGGGGAGACAAACATGGGGTAACCCAGGGGCTGGTCGCAGGAGGAGTTGATCATGTTTCGCAGAGCCTGCTTTGAGTTCTGGATGCTTCCACGCTCAGGATTGCGGTTCCGGAGGAAGATGAGCTCCTGCTGCTGACCTGCCCACAGCCCGCGCACACATTCTTTATTTATCTGAATGTAAAAAAAAAAGAATAACAATCAGTGTCAGGACATAAACATACAAATCTATAATGCCTGGAAATGTGAATATAACAAAAACATTTATTTCATTGTTAGGCTTTTGATCATTCTATTTAATGAATGAATGAATGAATTCAAATAAAACAATTATTCAGACACCAGATATAATTTCTAATATTTGTATACTTTTTGAAGCAGGACATTTCATTTATGTAAGTGAGGATAGCAAAATATTGTAAAATATTTATAATACCTGTAAAATATTATACCCAAACATTCTTCATACAGTGGACTATCAGATGAAACAATTATTGAGCTAAACATCACTCACACACTTTGACCTGACCATGTTTTGCTTGCATGTTTTTCTTTAATTGCTAATAAACGTTTTACACAACACACTAAACAAAATTAAGCATTGCTTGGTAATTGGTTGAAGGTGTCTGAATAAATTTAGATTTGACTGTATATATATATATATATATATATATATATATATTAGGGGTGGGCATAAATTCATTTTTTTAATCTAGATTAATCTAAATTAGATCCTCTTATAGATTGTAGATCCTCTTACCACACGTATGTTTAATATATTTTGATATGTAAAATAAATAAATAAATAAATACAAATAAAGAGCCAGATCATGCAAACTGTTAAGATTGTAATATCTGGCTATTGTAATATCAGTATCAGGAAAGATTACTTGCGTTCATTTCTGCACTCAGTTACATATGTTTTAATTATCAAAATTAAACATGGGTTTACTGTAAATAGAAATCATAATAGTTGAACTATATATATATATATATATATATACACACACATACAAATAAACTACTAATGAACTGTAAATAATCAATATTGCACAGTCTGATTTTATTAATCTCTAAAACTAAAATAAAAAACTGAAAAAGCAGTTTTCAGTATTTATTTTATAAATAAATTAATCATAACTCAACTTGTAATTCAACTATTCAAATTGCAAAGAATGAATAAAATTGAACAAATAGTGACAAAAATAGTATGAATAAAATGTTTCATGCTTTTTATTTCAGTGGAAACTGATAGTTTTTTTTCAGAATACGTTCTATTATATTTTAAAATATAGTTTTGTTCTCTTACCTTTATAACTTTGAAGCTGAGATGTCGTTTGTAGAGCATGATGATCTTGTACTCATCTGCGCCTTCATCTACCATGTGCCGGAGCGTGAGCAGTGTGTCTCGACTGGACAGTACCGCTCTTCTCCAGGCGGGGTCGCTCTCGTGACATATCACTAGACTGGTTCTGTAGTTGGTTATGGCCTCGTAAAGCACAGCGGGCTCCTCCGTCTCCTCCAGGCTCGTAAAGTGGTCCTGTATAAGTCAAATTACAGAGGTTATACTACAGGTAAATGCGAACTGTCAGTCAATGCTCTTCAACCATCCCACCTGGTGAAGTTTCAGACTCATTCTCACAGCTGGGGCCACCACCGTCTGTAGCAAGTCCATGTCAGCAAAAACCCACTCATCCTTAGCAGCAATACGGAAATCACCTTTGAACAGCGTGTTGAAGCCATAGAGAAATGACTCCAGACTGTAGAGGAAACCATTGAAACGTGAACTCTATTATAGCGGTACTATTTGGTATTCTTCTTGATTTTGACAAGCATCCATCAAACTAAGAATTAATCTTTACTGAACTGTCTTAATAATGATTTATCTGTTGAGGTGCACAGCACGAATGTTGAGCACTAAGTTTACCTGTTGGATCTGTTATGTGCTGCTGTGCTGAGAGATCTCCGTCCAAGAACAGATAAAGCGAAACACAGAGTGACCAATGGAGAATCTTCATCGCTTTCCACTGTCTGAGGACAAAAAAACAAAACTTTAGATTTCAAGTTTAGATCACTTTAAAGGTGCTGTATGATTGACAACTAGTGGCTGAACTAGGTATTACAGTCCAAATTTAAAATATTGAAGAGGGGTTTTTTTTCACCCCACCGTTCATCATCAGACTTGACACACACACAGGTTGGAACGAGCGCACATGACAGTGAATGAAAAAAAATTAAAACCAATTGTAAACTGGCAGTGGGCGGGTTAGACAGACCAAAACAAACACATTCCAGAACACCCAGTTTCAAAAGAGCATTGTTTTCCAGATAAACAAGTATGTTAACGTAGCATGTTTCATAAATATCTGCAAACATATTATGGTATTTTTATGCTTTAATAGTCTCAAAAACGTACATGCAGCACCTTTAACATTGTAGAGATGCCATGAGCTCAACTGTCTTACCAAAGGTATTTCCCAAGTTTTGCAGTCAGATATGTTTTTATCGTGTCCTTTAAGACTACCTTGTATTACTCTAAGAAATATTGTTTTTGTCTCCTCACCTCCTCTAGTTTGTTGGCACAGTATTGGATCCACTCCAGGTAGACATTACAGTAGCTGGCTCTGGTGACCCCCTGCAGACAGTGGACATAGTCCTCATCAATCTTCATGCTGAACACAGCCGGGTCCTTCTCGATGTGATGCCATTTGGTGTACGGCTGCAGGGCTTCCTGCGTGGACTGGTCTTTAACCCATGTCTGCATCTTGGGGTTGATCACCAGGTAGTAGATAATACTCTAAAGACAGAAATGATTAAAAACCCAGAGATGGGAGTGTTGTCCAACTCACCAACCACTGATGTCACATTGACTATTTTAATGATGTCCTCGCTATCTTTTTGGGCCTAAGAACATGGTAGTTGCATTCATAAACTAGTAGAAAGCTTCAAAAATATCATGTTCCAAAGATGAATGAAGGTCTTGTGGGTTTGGGAGTGAGTAATTCATTTTTAGATGAACCGTCCCTTTAAGACTGAAATTGATGCTAGTTGCGGAAAGAGAGAACTAGTCTGCAGATTTGAGTCACAGAAAACATTCGTTTAATGTATGATGCCCATTTTTTTCTCTGTAACCATTTACAAACTCAATATGTTTATGATTCTTAGTGTTAAAATAAATAAATGATTGGATTGCATTTACTCTATGTCTTTAAAAAGTCAATTAAAAAGTAAACACTAGTTGCAA
>JAUMHR010000063.1:9975497-9985758 GCA_032361145.1 Enteromius fasciolatus | reverse complement strand
TTAAAATAAATAAATGATTGGATTGCATTTACTCTATGTCTTTAAAAAGTCAATTAAAAAGTAAACACTAGTTGCAAGAATGGTTTTGAATATTATCTCACTTGGGTATGAAATTACACTTTTCCGCACAAAACATTATTTGCAGCTAAAAAAATAGCTGTTTATTAAACTGTTGTGAAGAGTACTTTGAAAGTAATGACTCATATTCCTCTTTGTATATAACAAAAGTACTAAAAGTAAAAAATGATTGTTGCTGGTACCTTAAGGTAGTAAGTAATGAGCAGCTTGCGCAAGTCATAAACTTGCAGCATGGTGGCAGCGTTGTTCTCGCTGATGCTGTAGCCCTCCAGCAGATACTTCGTGGTGGTCACCTCCCAGGCCAGCCAACGGAGGTTGAACGCAGCATTGCAGGACAGCACATGGGGCAAATGACCCGGCTCACAGCAGCAGCAAGAATCATCCTCCTCTACACCCTCTGTGATGGCCTCCACCTCCCGCTGCTGACAGTAAGTACCTGAGGAAATGAGAAAGTCACTGTGACGAGAAGGAACACTAACATCAGTGTGACAATATAATGTTAAAACCGTTTACCCCTGAACTCCAGGCCTCGTAGCTGGAAGGTGACCAGACCGTTACCAACTTCGATGAGGTGAACAAGTGCATTAAGGTAGTCAGAAGCCAGGATGAAGCAATCTCCAGCGCAGTAATTCCCCCAGCGGCCCAACATCAGGTCTCCACATAAAGAATGCTGCAAGGAGCGTGTCAGGTACTCGTAGAAGATCGAGTTGAGGTTGTTGTCATCACAACCTGCATGGTGAGCACATAATGACTAAACATTGATATGTAAAATTGTATGAGGACACTATTGTGTCTTGGGTGATAGCCGAGACATGGCAACCTAAAACAACATCTGACACGCTGAAAAAGTTTGAACAGTGTTTACAATGAATCAAAAGTCAAATCCTGAAAGGATAGTTCACCCCCCAAAAAAACTTCCTCTCTTTCATGGAACATAAAAGAATATTCTGGCCATGTTTTATATATATATATATATAACATAAATGCATGTAAATAGAATATAAATAAAAGTGAGTAAAAATAAAAAAACATCTAAAATTATGTATTAAAAGTCAAAGTACTTTATTGTGAAATATACTATAATATATACATAACATAAATGCATATAAATAAAAGTAATAAAAAAAAACATTTTATGTTAAAAGCCAAAGTAATTTTGAGTTTTTTTAATGAGAAACATTACAAAGAAAACACAAAGCAATAATATTAATTTAATATGCAGCTTAAAATGCTGCATATAAAATAAAACAAATCTGTGGTTTCAATTAGATTATGTAATTATTTACTATTAATCATTATTAAATGTTAATAAATCTTAATTAAAATCCTAAAAAAAATTAAATCATTGAATGGAGTATTTTAAATTTGTGTTATAACAGAAGAACTAGAGATAGTAGCGTCAAAAAGTTAAGAACAACTTAATTAACTACTAAATTGCTTTAAAGATTTAGAAATATATAGCACAAAGTCATAGACCACTTTTACAATGCGTTTGGAGTTGGACACCATCCGTCCTTCACTCACTTAAAATACAAGTCATACAAATTTAGAAGGGTGAGAAAATGACACAATTGTCTTTTTGGGACTTTTGATAGGTTTTTCACAGCAGTCAACTGTGTAGTGTGTGTGTTATAAGATAAAGACAGTATTTACCAGTCTCTTTGTCAACCTGAGACACCAGTCGGCTGTTAGAATTGTCAATTCGTTTGGTGCTGAAAAACCAAATAAAAAGTTCATGAAGTGAAAAATTCAGTCATGTCAAACACCCCATTTAATCTGATGCCTGTGTCAGTACCACCATCAAAGTTTAATATCAACAACAGAAACATTCTGTGTCATCACATTTGTGGTTAGAAACTACATCAATAATTCAACATAGTGTGGTTTTCTCTCTGTTGCTACAGACTGTTGGACTTCAGATAAAGCCCATCAACCATGAAGGAACTTTTTCCCAAAGGAAACAAGGCAAGTACATGCCAAACACGTTCAGCCTCAACAGCTGTTCTTAAAACAGTGAAATATGCTCTTATTCTTCCTAGTGCCCTAGAAGACCTGCACTCAAGTGTGCGTCTGGCCGACAGTGCATTACGTCACTCTTGAGGTTGAATGCATTTTTCATGTACAAGTAAAAATAAGAGGCAGCTTACTTGTAGTTCCTCTCCCAGAATTTCACAGGCCGCGGATAAGAAGTGATAAAAATGGCGCTCCCAAGGAACGGGCTGAGAGGTGTGTAGAACAGTGTGGTGATGAACGTCTGCAGCAGCAGCATGGCAGAGTCTGAGCTGCTCCGTCAAGGAAAAAACTAAATATTTGGAGGTATGTTGATTGTCCAGGTACTGTAATCAATCTCTTTCTCAATTATTATCATGAGAAAACACAACTGATTTTTAAGATGAAAATTACATTTAAACACATTTATAATATTTAATTTCACTCTGCTTTGTAAGCACTGCCTGGAAATCATGAGATTAATCACAGATTATGTAATTACTGTATGTAGACAAAAAAGGTTTAATATCAGTGTAACAAATATTATTCTGATATTTTAGTATTCTGAGAAAACAGACCTGACTTTAATACAAAATGTACACATTTAAAACCTAAAACTAAATAAATAAATAATGGGAATTGCATTTAACTGAATTTTATATTTTAAATATTACATTAATTACTTATATAATTACTTACTTATATTACATATATTACATTAATTTCATTCTGCTTTCTAAACAGTAGCTGGAAATAATGAGATTAATCCCAAATTATGTTATTCTGTTAAAAATAAATAAATTAAAATAAATAAAATTACATTTAACTGAATTTTACATTTTAAACATTACGTCATTTTCATTCTGCTTTCAAAACACTGTCTGGAAATCATGACATTAAGCACAAATTATTTAATTCTGTTGATAAATAAAGAATTAAAAATGACATTTAACTGTTCTTTACATTTTGAATATTACATTATTTTCATTCTGTTTTCAAAACTGCTAGAAACCATTTTTTATATTATTATTATTATTATATTTATGTGGCTTAAAAAAAGTTTGAAAACTCCTGGTTTATAGCACCTTTACTTTAACAGATTAAAATTAGAAATGAACATAGTACTTGGGATGTACCACCAATATAAAAATGTAAACTGGACAAATTGTGAGGATATGAGGTACAGCGAAGGGCTGTGCAAATGCATGAAACGCACTACCCCATGCTATCTGCCAGGGGGCGATATACACCAGAATGAAGTGTAGTTTGTGGAGAAGATCCCAAAGCTGTTGACAAAACAAAGAGCTGTTGTAAGAGTTCTCAAGACAACAAAGGCAGTTATTTTGGGACTAGTTACTAAATGCACTGTCTGCTGTGAGCTATTTTAGACAATAGTCCGGCACAACAAACATATTATTTAGTATAAGCTAGATACAAGGTTACAGACTTTAATTGTATTATGTTTTTTGTATTATTGTATTTTCTCATTATATTACCTATTTTACTAAATGTATCTAAATAAATGCTAAGTTAACACAAATGTGTAGGACACTGTTAATACTGTGTGTTTCATTGCAACAATGTCAATCCAAACCCATAGCACCAACCTTGTTGAAGACGATGGACATGAGGAAGAAGTTGAGCAGGAATGTCTCAGAGGCACTGCTGCAGTCGAACTCAAAGAAGACGATGGTGAAGATGAGCGTGAGGAACTGGTAGCTGGGATTGCAGAAGGAGGCACGAAGAAGCTTCATCCCAGCAACTGTCATCAACAAGACATCACAGCTGGAGCGAGACACAGACACCTGAGCCACTCAGGTGCAGAGGCAGCATACAGCCAAGCACAGCAAAAACCAATCAGGGTGACTCTGACTTGCGCTAACACCACCACAGTGCTCAATAACATGTGCTATTAGGTTCTTATTAGGTACCAAGGCAGCATTTAAGTATTTACAAAAATACAGTAAAAACAGTAATACTGTGTAATGGAGGCATTAAATTAATCACGAGCAGCACAACTGTTTTCAACATGTTTCTGAATGAGGCCCTAATTGTATAAACACATTAGCATTGTATAATAATAATGTCAATATACAGTTTGTGTTGTTTAATATAGATTATGAGATTTACTGAATAGGAAAACATTGAAAAAATCTAAATCTTTAAGTTGTCAACAAGAATAAAGGGAAGGCTACTTACTGTATTCCTAATTTCTTGCGATGGCTGAGGGCGAAACCATCGTTGGTAAGTGCACTGAGGACAATGGCTGGGTAGACGATATACTTCTCAAAAGTCAATAGCCCCACATAGAGACGCTCGAACCACATCAAGTGAGCATCCTCTGGAAACATAGTATACTAAAATGAATTCATATTGATAACACAATGTGTTACAGTAGACACATCGCAGAAGTGCAGGGAACAGACCTCTGGGTTCAAACTGCGAGTACTCCTTACTCTTCAGCACAGGATGAGAGATCCACAGCCAGGGATGGTGTTTCCGTAACTGAGGGATGAGATAGTGGGTGACAAAGCCCACAGTGGCTGCTAATGCATACAGCACTATGGACACAAATGGCTGCGTGTGATAAAAAAAAATTGTTAGTCGATATGTAAACTGCAAGCTTTATTGAATTTGTAGTCATTGTCTCATTATGTGTAAGAAATTTAAATGGAATGGAAACGTACTCGTAAAGAAAGGAAAACTGTGCTGGCTGTTATTGCAAAGGTCAAAACAGAGGCGAGAACACAGACAACCAGATCTGACAGTAAGATCTCTTTCTGCAATAGAAAATATATACGCCATTAATGAAAATTAATACAAGATTCCTTAGAAGCAGATATTACAGTTAATTTCAAAGGAAACTCATACTTTCATTCAAAGAGCTAAATTATTCAAAAACAAAAATACATTTATGATGTTAATAAAGATTTCTATTTCAAATACTGTCCTTTTAGAATTTCTCTTCATAAAAATGTACATTAAGCAGCACAACTGTTTTTAACATTTATAATGAGAAATATTAGTATGATTTCTGAAGGATCATTTGACACTGTTGTAACAGTTGCTGAACTTTCATCTTTGCCATCACAGAAAAAAATTACATTTTACAGCATATTCAAATAGAAAACAATGAAATTTCAAATTCTAATAATATTTTACAGTATTACTGTTTTTACCGTATTATTAAATCAAACACACGAGAGACATAATAAAAAACCTTATTGACATTTTTCAATACTGCCTAAAAAAATCAAATATACTCACCACTGAGCCTTTGAGTTTCTCTGGAAGAGGGTCTGTGCTCTCTGTGGATTCTTCCTCCTCCTCTTCCTCACCGTGTCCAAGTGACGGCATCAGCTTAGACTTAATCAGTGAGCTAAGATTTAAAAAACAAACAAATATGTGCTTACAAACTGAGTACTGACATACAGTAGCTTCAAGCTATGGCAGGAGTTCAAAATGTTTCTAACCAAATGATCTGTGGAAAGTGCGTAGTGTTCTTACAATAACACAGATGGATCACTGCTTTGTCGACTCAGATGATAGGACAGGACCACTAGCAGGGCACAGAAACCAGAGAAAAGTGCTGGAATATGCTGTTCGTCCCAAGGCTCCTACAAAGAAGACGCCATAACCATTACAAACTTACAAATAAACTATTCAAACTGAAGATCTACTCCTGTTTAAAGTATACTGCATTATTACAGCAGATTAAATGCAAGTTGTCATTTAAAATACATAATTCCAACAGATCTTACCTTCAAAGCGCCAAGACAGAATCTGTAGAGTAAAGCTAGCGCTATAAGACTCCTCACTATGCAGTAAACAGCAGATGGGAGCCCAGTTGCAGCTAAGCAGGAATCAGAAACATTAGTTTCCTCCAATTCTGACTTTAATTATCAATGTTTTGACAAGAGATTGTCAAGATACTGACCTGTACCTCCAAAAAAGTGCATGTCGATTTGTTCTAAAAAGTATATAACAAACGTGTTGATTTGTGGAAAGAGGCCAAGAAGGAATGTTACTGGAAAGCAGTATGTAAATCCTGAAAAGAACAGATCGACATCAAGTCAAATGTCTGTCAGTCAGGTTTGACCACATCTGTAATTTTTCAAAGGCATACCGACTAAAATGTCTTGCAGGTTCTGAAGGGCATCTGACGTTACTATTGTGATGCCATAGATGGTAGACACAGGGAGGTCTGGTTTTCTTAACAATATCTCCAAAATCCAAATAAGGCCACAGAACATACAGAAATATGCAGCACGACTGTAGATGACAATTTGATTATGGCCCTGTAAAAAAAAAAAAGGCTGTTTGTATCAGCTTTCTTCATCCTGTTAAGCATACTACAGTATATGAAATTTTCTTGAATGCTTCTCTAAGAAACTCACATGAGTAGGTGAAGCCGCATCTGGCTGAACACTCTATAAAACATAAGAGGCTTTAGCAGGCAGCCTAGCAGCAGAATCATTTTCAGCAAAAGCAGGCTGTAAAATGAGGAACGCTGTACCTTTAGCAAGGAATACTGACAGCTAGCAATGACCAGGCAGAACTGGAAGACCCAGATGTCTTTGAAGCAGCCCTCATTTAGAAGCACAAACCCAAGAAAAGCCACCAAGAAAGCTAAGAATACAGCCACCATGTTTTCAGTCATATCCTTGTTCCTGCAAAAAACAACGTGCATGCTGTTTGAACAGCTATGTTAAGTCTAAAAAGAGAGTCTTTCGTTGTCACACTCACCTGTCTAACAGTGCCGTCAAGGTTAAGCGATCGTACAATATGTTCACCCATTTCCCAGGAAAAACCTTTAGTTTGTAGTACAGCTTTCTTGAGGGTTTCTCTTGGGTTGATGTCTCGGATGATTCATCTAAGGAGTCTTCCTCCTGTGTGTGACAAACATTTAAACCCTCAGTAGATGTTGCCTGAACTTGCACTTTTGGTTGAACTATAATTTAAAGAGACAGTTCACCTGAAAAAGAAAATTATGTTGTTATTTACTCACCATTATGTCATTGCTGAATAAATTATATAGCTATTGTTTTCTTTGCCCTCAAAAAGTATTTTCAAAGCTTCGTAAAATAGTGGTTGAATCCCTGATGAACTATTTTACTGATGTCCTTGCTATGCTTCTTTTGCTTGATCTTGGTAATATCCTTGCTGTTTATGGAGGGTCAGAGAGCTCTCAGATTTCATCAAAAATGTATAAATTCAATGACATGATGGTGAGTAATTAATTTAATTTTTGGGTGAACTAAACCTTTAAGATACAGTATTTTAACCAAAACAACCAACATGTGTTGAATTAGAGCCAGCTTATTATGTGGAAAAAGGGATTCTACACCTGGAAGATTTCTGGATGGGTTCTCCTGGGCCGGAGTCGGCGAGTTGGAAGGATGCGTCGCTGGAAGGGGCATTCAGAGGGTCCTCCCACTAACCCGTCCTGGCACTCCGAGTTAGAGGATGTAGAAAGGAGATCACTAATGCAAAGAAAGTACCATTACAACAAAATTTTGACTTAATAATAATTGATGAGATTGTAAAAGAGAAGTAGAATAGGATATTGTACCAGATGTTGCCCGTGATGAGCTCTGCACCAAGGGGTAAGTTTAGAGCTCTTTCATTGTACAGTTTTCGAGGTCTCTCTCCTGTTGATATTATACATGTTTAAGGCCCAGCTCTACATTCACAAACAGAGATCTATGACACTACACACAACTGTACTCACTGTGAACAGTGTGAAAAGTGTAAGCCTCCTCTTTGGATGTAGCCTCCGGTCTACAGATGACCTGAAGCATAGAGCTCTCTGACTGGGATGTTTGTGAGGGCAGAGAATCATAATCAGGGTCCCTCTCCTTATCTGTCTGTGGACTGTGAGGATAAAGAGAATATTAACCCTAAAGTGAAGTGCATTTGTATTAATATTAATAATATAAGGTAGACATTCTACCATTCAGACGTTTTGGGTAATATTTTTTTTCATGTTTCTTATGTTTACCAAGGCTGCATTTATTTGATCAAAAATACAGTAAAAGCAGCAATATTGTGAAACATTACTAACATTTAAATTAAGTATGTTCTATTAAAATATATTTTATATTTTAATGGAATTTAATCCTGTGAAGGCAAAATATTTTCAGCAGTTTTCAGTGTCGCATAATAGTTCATCAATCATGCTAATATGCTAATGATGATCATGGTGGAAAACAGTGTGCTGCTTCATTTTTTGTGGAAACTATGATACCTTTTTTCAGAATTTTGTAATGACTAGAATGTTCAAAATAACAGCATTTATTTGTAATCTAACATTCGAAATGACTTATTAATTTTTAATACAATCAAAAAGCTGTCCTGACCAAAACATTTGAAGAGTAGTGTGTGTGCATAATACAGTATGTACATAATATTATACTTTAATACGACTATATGCATTATTTTTTATATGTTCTCTGTATATGCAAATATCATATTTAAAAGAGAAAGTAAATAGCAGCAGCCATTTAGCAGATGCTTTCATCCAAAGCAACTTACAGTATGCCAGATGGCGCAATACCCACCTCTCTGGAGAGACAATAGGAATGAGAGTTTCTGGAATGGTTTTCATTGTGTCTGTAGCCAGACTGTTTGGGGGATTTGGACGCTCCTGTTGTTGTCCTGTGGATTCCGACACATCCGAGTTCTTCTCCGCCATCATACTATCCTCTGAAAGGAGTAGGACCATTAGATTGAGTTAAGATATAAAATTCAGTGTCATAAATCAGCACTCACCGTTTCTCTCCTCATTCTCAGCTTCATCTCCTCCCCCAAATCTGGTGCTATTAATTGACTCCAACAAAGACACAAACTCAACAAAGTTGGACTCATTGGGTATCTGTCCCTCCTTGGCTTCTAGGTCTGATTTAGAGGAGGTCATTGTGCCGAGCTTATCTTTAGCTCTGTGGCTAATGAGGACAGCATCTCGTCCACTGTCGATACTGAGTCCCCTAGCATGTGTTCTTCCACTCTGAGTGCACCTCATATACACTGAGGGGATCTGCAAGAATCCATCAGCATCCACTTTCAGCTCAGGTGGGTCGTTTTCTTCAGTGTGGGAGTTCACGTCAATCCCCGAAGAGCTGTTATTGGTCACTTGGGGGCTCAGGTTGAGCATCTCAAGCTCATTGCTCTCTATTTCTTTGCATTCTTGAGCAGAATCAGGACTGATCAGCTCTTTGGCAAGAAGACTGTCTTGATGTTCAGACTGAACTGAGCTGTGTCCTGCAACCAGTGTATCTTCTTTTTCATCACCTGCGGAAGGTTCCTCCACTTCGTGAGGTGAATCGAAAGTGATGACAGGAATTTTGACAGGACAGTCGGATTCTCCCTGCTGGGACTGAGCTGACTCTAAAATGCTCTGTTTGACGGACTCTTCCAGTTCGGCTGCTGTCTGTGGGTCACAGCTCATAGTGATAATGATCTTCACCGTATCACTCTCGTCCAGGTGAGTCGAGGGACTTGAGTTGTCAACCAGTACTACAGCAATTTCATCCGAGCAATAATTCTCCTGGGGTGTATCTCCTTCTTGATTGGCTTCTCGTGTGATTTCTAGAGAGGTATTATTGTTGTTGGGGTCGGTTGGGGGTTTGTCTTTCTCCTCTATACTGTCTTTTTCATTCACAGGAGAAGGTGGTACATTTTCCTCAGCTTTGTCCCTGTGGGCTGAAGGAATCTGCTCTCCCTGCAGGAGGGGGGCAGACTGGTCAGTGTTGGGACTGAACACATCCTCAGGGGTGAGTCGCTCCTCTGCCTCTGGCCTAGATCGTTCACCACGCTGACCTGTAAAAGCCAGTCAGTACACAAACAGCATGTTTTAAAATGTCAAATAGACACATGGTTTATGAAAGAATTGAATTCAGTAGAGGAAGAACCCCAATGGGGTCACAAACTGTTCAATCAAAAATGACATTTCTGTCATCATTTACAAAACCTCATTAGACTTCAGTTAATCTTTGAAGATTTACTAAAATCTATGAGATTTCTGACTTCATTGAAAGTCCAAGTAACCGAAACTTCCAAGGTGGCGTCAGATTAAATTAAGACACATACACAAGCTTTCATGTTTAATATCATTATGATCACTATTTACTATTTAGATGTAAGCAAAAGTCTAAATTATATCTCTTCAACATATAAAGTATATATATATATATAT
>JAUMHR010000063.1:9927320-9944932 GCA_032361145.1 Enteromius fasciolatus | reverse complement strand
CAAAAAAAAATGCATTCAAAGATTTTAATGATTGCACTATTTCAAATTATTCTAATTCGTTGACCAGCACCTGTACTGTGACTTATTCAAATCATACTATAAATCATCTATAATATTAACAGCTAATTCTCAGTTAATTTTTGGTTCGAGGCAACACAATTCAATTGTTCCACCACAGTGCATGCGAACAAATACCCTGAATGGTTTTTGTCATGTTCTGATGAAAGCGTTACTCATGAGTAGATGTACTGTGAGTGAAGTACAGCACAGCCTGTGCTAGCTGTACTAGAAATAACAATAACAGTTTTTGAGTGGTTTGCAATTGAGGTGAATATCGGCATCTGAAGTAATATAAAATGAATAAGCTGCACAATGGATCTGTTGATTTCTGCTTTCACATAAGCACAGAAGAATGGTGGGCAATATTCTGTGACATCATTGTAAAGCAAAACAAGTGAAAAATTTGGGTCGTTTTCTACAGAACGATTCTTCGTGTATTTTAGTGGAAATAAGATGTTCTTTGCTTCAAAAAAAGCAATGAAAAAAGATCAAGAGGACAGACAAGATGGGGAAATGGGAAATGTATTACCAAGCACCTGCAAAGCAAAATAGAAAATAACCACAAATAGCTGGGTTTTAAATATGTTAGACTGACATTCTTCAACGGTAAAATTGTTCAACAAATGTTGTTGACTTTTGGCATTTACAGAATGCCCCCCAGGCCCCCCATCAGCAAAGAAAACTTTAGAAAATAGCTAGTTTAGTTTGATCTTAAATGTGCCATTCCTCTTTTTCAGCAGCCTTGTTTCTGAACATGTTTTCCATAGCTCCTCTAGGGCTTTTCAGAACTGTTTTTGGCACAAATTCCTTGTAGCAATTCTATGGTTGTTGTGGATTTTTAATAGAATCATGGGTAATTGTAGTTTTTCACCAGTATAACTACAATTAGACATTATTATTTAAAAGGTGCGAAATCCTTTCGGGGTTTGTTTTGGCCATTTCAAATATCAACATTGGCTTCCAGAAATCGCTTTTAAGTTATTAAAAATTAACTCCCCTATGGAGAAAATCGTTGTTTTTTATTTCTGGAACCCTTCTATTGCATATATGCAGTGTAAATTCATTAGAGACACTTTTTTTTTCGCCGTCTACGCACCCTTTTTTGGTCTCTTTAAAGTATGTAGATAAAGTCAGCGGACACATGCCTCCCTACATGTAAAGACCAGTGCCCCTGTGCAAAGCAATTACATTTTCTTGCGATATAATGCCCTGGAGCTGTGTATTCAAGCGCTATCCCTGTTCTTGCTGCTTCACTTCCACACTTCCCTCTACGGCAGTCGCTTAAAATAGGACTCGCAGGACAAGAATGGTTAGCAGTGGCTGGCCTTCAAAAAATCCAAATCCAGGCCAATTTAGTTCTATTAGAAATGCAGCGGCACAAGTCCATCTAAAACTTCTGTGCACAGTCGAGTGGAAAAATCTAATATTCATATCCTGTGTGCCCTATTCTTTGTTTTTGTCCTTGCTGTTAACATGTTCCCTGAAGCTAAATTCAAGTACAGATATAGTGAGCATGGAAATAAATGAGTAAATTTGGATGGGCATGCCTAAGTAGTTTAACCCTGCAGTGGACCGGCCATCTGTCCTGGGAGTAGGTGGGATAGAATACGGCACCCACTGTGCCCCTACATAGAAGTGATCTGATAAATAGATGTGTGAATAGAAGTAATTTGAACCTATATAACATTTACATTACCGTTGTCAAGTTTGGGGTCAGGATTTTATTTTAAATTGTAATTGTTGCATTTAAAGGATCGATTTTAGTTTTTTTTTTTAATTTAAACATAGAATATACATAACCGTAAATTGTTCAAATCTTTTTGGAATTGATTCTTGTGTAAGTAAAGACCTTTCACAGTTTGCCGCCTCTGCTAAAAGTTGAAGCAGCTTTCCTAAGCACCAAACATTTGCCGTGCTACACTGCCGGCACCAAACATGCTTGAGTTCAAAGAGGTGCTTTTGCTTTGACTACTGCTAAGCCACTTTCACAGACTCAAAAGCAGTCAGAGGGTGTCCATTTACAAATATTCCTTCTCTTAGCCGCCAACCATTCCTCTAGATGAAGTCAGAAGGTGAAAAAAAATAAATAAATAAAAGAACACATCCAGACAAACACATTCTCTGGTGGTCACGCACCGCCACTCGCAAAAGTGCCCCATTTCCAGGGTGGCTGCGTCCCCCTCAGTCTGCCCTCTCAGGTGGAACTCAGTCCACCCACTCACAGCGAACACAGCCTTCCTTACAAACCAGCGCATGGTGAAGTCGGTGGGATGCAGGTCGCAGCTCTGTGAGTGATGTATGCGAGGTGTCAAGGATATCAGACGGCACAAAGCCCCCATTAGCATTCCACATTCACTGGCAAATAAACAACCACGGCAACATCTCAGTCTGGACCGCTTGTTTTGATTTGGCAGTGGGTGGTCGCAGATAATATCCTGAGGAATAATCTATGCGTTTCTTTATGAAGGAATTGGTTCAAAGTTGTTTTGCTTTTCACAGTTTTCTGTTGCTGTCTGCTTTGGCATGCGTGAAGGGATGCCGCCATTTAGCACCTAATGTTCAGATACGCTTCTTGTTAGAGGTAGCTAAGCATTATACATGCAGTTCAGCTTTTATGCACCCTGATGAATAAAAAAGCACTCTGCTGTTTGATAAAATCCACTACTTTTTTTTTTGCCTGTTTTTTTTTTTTTTTTTTTTACTCCTTTGGTCCAAGGCTATTAATTTGGAGTAAGTTGCACAGCTCTTTAGTTGACGGTAGAGCAACAACAATAATCATAATAAATAATGATGATGATAATTATAGTACAAGCAACTGCGAGTTCACCTGACAGCATTCTGTATGCAGCACCAAAATGGTTTACATGCAAAATATTGTCACGAGTCATTGATTTTTGGATGAATAAATTACTGTTTACCCCGAGGCTGATCTGTCTGATTGCTGCATGAAGCGCGGGACCCTGATGGCACCTGCTACATATCAGTGGCATGGACTTTGTTTGGTGTCTCATTCATGCAGAGGGGCAGGAACGACTGAGGGGCAGGCAGCTATGGCCTTCTATGCTCCTCTCTGGCTAAATGGTTGCTGTTAACACTCATTTTGATTGAGTGAGCACAATGTGAGGTGCGCCGGGGTGATGCTCATTAGACTCTCACACACCGCTCCACTCTCCACTGCCGAGGGACATTTCTTGAGCACGAGAGATTCTGCTCTTTAGCCATAAGGGATAGTCTGGTTGCATTTAAAGTGGCTTTAGTGGTTTATATTCGATGTTTGTATATAAACTAGACTTTTTCATATTTAAGGCCTCTTCACAGCTACACGGATCTTCAGCAAGAAATTTGAGCCATTTTTTTTAATACATATTTAAAAAAGTAGTAGTAGTAGATAGTAGGCTATTCCTTTCAGTTTCTGACACGAAAAGGAAAAGTTATACAGTATTTATGTTTTCCCATAGACTCAATCAAATTGTATCAAACAGCACCAAATACAATAGTTCAGAGAGCCACATCTGGATTTTTCTTCTATTATTCACTGTTATTTGGAAAAATAATACATTTTAGTGTGAATCGTATTGGTTGGCCGGCTGTATTCACAGTGCGAGGTAAAAGATATTGCACCCCCCCCTCTGTACAAAAAGTCTGGTGCATTAACAGCATGGCAATATTTGTCTCCATCAGAACAGTTGCATTAACAGCTGTTGAGTCAAATTTAAAATGTGTATCGCACCAAGTTATGGCACTGAACATTCATCTCTGCGTAAACGGGCCTATGCGGTTTCAAAGCTCAGGCTTTTGCAAAGTTGTAGGACTTTACTAGGGTATTTTAAGTGTTAGTTAGTGTATTTCTCAGGTGTTTGCTAGGCAGTTGTTCACTGCCCCAAATTCCTGTGATTATTCCAGTCTCTAGATATGTTCTTGGGTCCAGTTGTCAATGTGATTTCACAGTGGGTGGTACTGTCCTGTGTGATGCAATTGAAGTGAAAGCTAAACTTGACAAAATGTCCTGCTGTGGCTGGTTTGGACAGAAACACTCAGGTTTACATGGAATAAAAAGCTTTCATCTTGTAGCTTTACAGCAACGATCCTGGTTAAGATTGTTAAATTGTTAAGGCTGTCATTTTTGTTTTTAATGCATCCCTGTGAAGTTATGATTAAAGTAGCGTTCCTCATTATATGGATTTATTAAATTAATTGTTAAGTAACATAATTGAAAAATCCATTCCCCTCACTAATTTGCAAGTATCTAGAAGGTTTGTATTTGATTCAACAAACTTCAGAAAGGAAGAACTAAAGCTTTTTTTTTTGTCTCTAGGGATCTTCTGTCTTCTGATTATAGACTTTAATCAATAACAAAAAGCTTTTGCTGTTAATAATCCAGCCACGAGTTACTTTAAGGATGCGTAGCATTTAGAATAATTACATAGCAGGTCATCTCGATTCTTTCTAAAGTACGTTGTAGCCCCTTTTAGTCTTTACACAGCGCTGAATCATTTAACATTCGCATGGGGTGAATAATTTTCTTCAAAAGAGCATTAACATGCAAAATATTCAATGAAAAGACAAAGGTAATTACAATACATTTGAGCATTTTGCCAGTAACCTTTAAGGCGCATGAATCACTGTTTGGCTTATTCACCCATGCTGAGGGGGGCTTGAAAGATGGATGCGAGGAGTGGCGCATCTCACACCTCACTATTTCTGTTTTATTGAACCATAATGCCTTTTTATTATTCTACACCAATGGTTTCAGCAATAGAAAGTACAGCTTGTGGATTTGCAGCATGCGGGAACGCTACCAAAGCCACAGATTCTTTGGCTTTGAGACTTGTGGGTATTTTCTACCCTCCAAGCATTTGATTGTGTTGTTTTCGAGTTAAACCTGTTTATTATAATCGTAAAACATAAGAAATCCTCTGGCCAGAGCACAAGCATAATTTTGTCTCGGATTGCACCTGGCTTTGTCAAAGGGGTACTGGGACTGGGGTACTTTGTACTGGGACTCTTCCTCAAACCTGTCTGTGTACCTGTTTGTATTCTCACATTCTTTTCCTCACCTCCGTCTCTTAATGTTTCCCTCAGGGACACTAAGGAGGATAATTTATGGAAAAAAATTGATTCCCCTTCCTGGTGTCAAAAAGGTAACTGCTCTACAAGGAACTCTGATGGTGACAAAAGTGGCTGCGTTGTTTACCGGTTTGGCTGTCTAAAACGTCCCCCACACCCGCCCCACAGCAGCTGCCTGTTTAATTAGAGCGCCGAGGCCCCCAAGAGACCAGCAGCTCCTCCTGTACACTGTATGGACAAAACCAGACCCTCTTCATCACTCAGACCCCTAACTGTTCACGCTGTTGAGTCCCCGCACACCACAAAAGCTTAACGCTGCTAATTGACATACTGTAGTATAAAAGCCAGTGAATAACAGAGGAACATGCAAGACATTGGGATGTCATTGGTTGGAATGTTATTCTAATTAAGAATGTCAAAGATTAATCGATGATCGATTAATTGTCGATAAGAGATGCAATCAGTTAAAGCTATTGATGGTCGATTAAGCGGATTCATTTGAGCGGGCTCATGCACAAAATGTGTGCAAACGGCTGTGTGTGACCGTGAAGTCAAAAATAATTTACTAATGTACAAACTACGCTTTTAATATGATCCCAATTTTAAACCTACATTATAACATATAAAACACAAAGTTCTTGTGTATTGAAATGTAGTAATAAGTCATGTTTTATTATCATCATCGGGCACTTTGCTTTGACAGGAGAAATGTATTCATTCCTAAAACTTGTTGATTCGTTCCTACAACATATTAATTTGAGGCTACTGACCATGTTTCATTAACTTTTGCAGAGAAACCCTATGATTTAACTTAAACGCGGGAACAATTTAAATGATCTTTCATTCCTCTGCGATTACCACATTATGTGATTAATGATTAAAAATGAACAACAGTAAAATAAATCTGCAAATCTAGATGGTGAGACAGCAAGGATTTGGGAAAAGAAACAAATATTATTATATACATGACCATCCAGCAAAGCCACCTATGGCTTGATTTAAATGAATGCGCTCAAATTGGCATGGATCCAAAAAAAATGGTTGCGAATCACGATGTATCGTTTGTCTGCTACCCAATTATTCCTCTTATTAACAAAGCTTTGTACCTCACTTGTGTCATAATACTCACAGTACAATGTTTCGAGTGGGTAACAAGAGGCCTGTGTTTTGCCATATCAGTGCTGGTGGTTTTGGAAGCGGATCACTAACTATACGTCACAGCCCCGGGCACCATACGTTCTATTGAAATCCTTTTATTTTAAATCCAAATAATGTAAACGGCAAACATTGCTATCGTGTTTTAAAAACGACGAGTGCAATGAAATCCTTTAAAGGGGTGGGTTCAGCGGTCTTCGCGGCGGGATCTAACAGAGTATAATGACGCGTAACTTCTGCGCGCACTCTGGATTTTATCAAATTATTATAATCGCATAATATCCTGCTACTAGCCTTATATTTGGACTAAAATCCCTTTTCATTCGGGTGAGGAAGCTGGCATTTGTAGAGAAAGATTTTTTTTAAACATATTAATTAAAAAACTATTTTAAAACTACACAGTAATGGCCAAAATTATTAGAACACTAGACGGTTCACCAGCTAAAATTATTATCATTTTTTTGTGGTCAATTACTTCTGTCTTTTTCTGTATTTTGTCAGTAGGAAATATCACAGAGATATGATCATTATCCAGTCTGTCTGGAATTACGTGAAGAAACAGAACAAACTGAGACAGACTAAATGCAAAGAACTGTGGCAACATCTCCCAGATACTTCAAGAAACCTAACTACTTTAAATAGAAAGTGCCGTTTTAAATATAAAGTACAGCAACCGTTTATCTGTGGCACTTCATCTGTTGTTGTCAGTGAGATTTAGAGCTGGCCCCACAGACAGACAGAAAGCCGTGCCCAACCTCTCTTTTCATCTGGGTTTGAGCTTAACGCCTTTACCGAGACATCCATCTTTTGAACTCCCATTTTGTCTTCCTGTTCCTTCTTTTGCAGAGCAATCTTAAGGAATTGTAATGGTTTGCACTTCTTTCCACACTCCATTCTTTAAGAACATAAAGCATTGCCTTTTGTCAGCGATATGAAAGGCTGATCGTATCACTCTGAGCAGTGATTTTGGACTTCAGTAGGTTTATGTACATTTTGCCATCCATGACACGCTATACATTTTCACCGATTATCTCATATTAGCAAGTCAGTATCATTTTATCACTCTTTCCACACTTTGGCATCAATGGCATCAATTTAACATGGTCTTTTACTGCAGTCACAAAGAAGCGCTTTGCCGATGGTCATACTAAGATCCCTCATCTGTCTGTGGCACGTACATCTGTGTGCTTCTGACAAAAAGAGAGAGATTTCCTATGATGTTATCTGTATTCCCACAGGGTACAATATGAATTCAGTGAGCTGTGTTTTAGCTGCTTTGCCAGACAGTCCTTTTTTTCTAATATAATCACCTACTCAACACTCTCCTGAGCTCTTCAATACAGTGGGTGGACTGTCGCAGCTTAAATCGAATTTTACTAGCCTTTTGTCGCAATGTGCTTAAACTCCTATTGTTTGGCCAGTTCATTTTAGGTGCGGTAAAAAAAAAATGGCTGCAATAACTCACCCCCTTTATGACCATATCCAGGATCTCTCAGTCTTGTAGAGTTGTGAGAAAACTGAAATATAATGTTAGAGCACAAACACTATTTTTATTTACCTTTTCCCCCCAAAATATCCTGTAATAATAATAATAATAATAACAATGTTTACATACAGTATGGTTTATATATTTAGTAAATTTATATTTAAAAATTTAATTTAAATCTCTAAATAATCTCTAAATACATTGTTACAATGCTTACATTGCAAAGACATAAAATTTAATTAATTTTTTTAGATGTGCAGGGTCAGTAACTATACTGTTTATATATACAGTGCAATAAAACCTATACATTTTTTATATTTTTAATAAACAGGAATCTACAGATTTAGCAAGAAAGTGTACGACAGAAGCATTTCAAATCTGCCTTCCTGTTGCTTTTATAAAGCACCCGAGCTTTCAAGTGTAATAATCTAGCAGTCAATTTCCAAAAAACATCTGGAAATGAGACGAGCCTGAATCCAGCGAGGAACAGGTCACACCAGGAGCCTGTTTTATAATCTGCAGAAAATGACAACTGATTAACTCGCTGTTTATTTTGGTACAGATTTTTCTCCAGGTTTGCTTTGGAACGGATATGAAATGGCTCAGATGTGCATTTGCATACATTAAGAGAGAGGCTGTTGACATTAATACAGTAATTAGTTGCATTCTAATGAGCTGATGGTGCAGCCAACAGCAGCGAGTTGTCTGCGGGTTACTGCCTGACAGCGTTTACTGTAAGTGGGAGTCAGCAGCAGAAAGCTGTGAGCGGGGGGACCCCATATGATGATTGGTTTGCCACATTACAAAATGTACTTACTTGTTCCGTTGTGTGAACATTTAAAGTCAGCGTGAAATCAAAATTTACCCCATTTACTTTCATAATGCACATTCTTTATGACTTTCCTTTTTCCACTGACATTGCTTAAGCAATATGGGCAGATGGATAATGCTTAATGATAGTCAAATACCTATTCAGGCATTGTTTATTTTAGCACCTTCCATTCAGCCCTATTCCTGTATGTGCATTTTAAGGGGAAAAGAACTTTAAGCATGCAGCAGGTTGTCACTGGACCTTTATTCATGTATCTTATTTACTCCTATAAGGTGCACAGTAGTGCCTTAAGGGTGTATGTTTTTAATGTGAGGCACTGATATGCACCTTTTAGGTAGATAAGGTGTCTCTTTTTAAAAGTACTGCCCTAATGACTAGCACTTCTGCACTCCTTAAGGTGCCTTTTTTTCTTTTCTTTTCTTTTTTTTTGACAATGTAATGACCAATTTTTACTGTCCAAATCTGGTCACGCTACACATTTTTCCCCTAATCAAATATCCTGTTTCACTCAAAAATGTAAGTAAAGTGGTTTTCCAACTGCAATTCGCATTGATTTTTTTTGAAGATATGAATAGGTCATTTGCTATTTGTCTTTGATTGAAAACTGGGAGAATTTCTGCTCCATAAAGACAGATTAGATTTAAAGCTCACATTCAGAGCAGATCAAGCATGGCTCAGGCTGTGGTAAGATTGAAATGTAAACCTGGATGGGATCTCAGTCAACCAGGACAAAAATCACAGGTAAAAAATGAATTTCAATTGGACAAAATAGAGCTGTGGAATAGTGATGATATTAAAACTGAAGGGCTTGCTTGAATCTATAGGCCCATCATGTCATTAATTTGTGATTGAGTAAGTTGATTTTATGGCCTGTTTAATTGCAGTCTTGTAGATAGTCACCTTGTCAAGTTCACAAGCTTTATTACAACGGTAATGGCATCAAGACTGCTGCAGGTAATTATTACTTCCTCTCTTCGTCTCCCTCCTTTGCTCTAATTTCTCTCCCTCTCTAAGCTGAGACATAACCAGCTCAGGAGGCTAGGTTACCCTTTTGGATAGTTATCAGAGTGTACATGATTGGTGAATTGAGTTCAGGCCTGAGATTGAATGCACTGACCCTCATCAAATGCAAACACTTTAATGGTTTCCTAAGCATACACCATATTTCTCAAGGTGGCTCGTGATGTGCACAGCAGAAAAAGCTGCTCAAAGCACCAATAAGACTCTAATGCTCAAAGGTGATTTCATGTCACTTTTAATTTGTATGATAATATCCATGTGAGACAATGTATTTATTACATTTTCTTGTCCTATACCCAGGCCTTGCAAAACCAAAAAATTCCTGATTGAAAGTCCTAGGATTCAAAATCTAATTTGAACCTGAAAATGTAGTTTAAGGGTTCTGCACTATTTCATGGTCACTAATCAAATATGAACATTTGTGACATTGTTCATTTGAGACTTTGCACAGAGGGTCAGATTTACGTTTTCCATTCCTGCTCTTTTTTTATTAACCTTTTTCAGCAAAGGATTCTTTGGTCAATTTTAAAGACATTTAAAATGTTGCAGAATCTTTGTTTCAAATAAATGCTTTAGTGTTGAAATTTCGATACAATAAAGAACATGAATGATGTACCAGTTTCCACAAGAATCAAGGATTGTCATCAAGTTTTTTTATTTAAATTGTAACAGTATTTCACAATCTTACTGTTTTTGCTCTGTTGTGTTTATCAAATACTGTAGATACAACATTCTCATAAAAAAAAGTATCAGTTTCCAAAAAGTTAATTTTTTTTAATAACATGATTTCACAATATTACTGTTTTTGCTGTATTTTGCCTGAATAAAAGCAGCCTTGACGAGCCTAAGAGACTGCTTTTAAAAAATCTTACAGACCCCAAATCTTTGAATGGTAATATTAAAATCACAATTTTGAACAATGTTGTTGTAAAACTCCTTTGCTCTGTGAATATTTTGCAGTGTTGTTTTTATTTCTGCTTGAGGTGGCAGCTCTTTAACAGGGGTTTCCTTTGCATGTGTTAATTTTTTTTAATTTGGTTTGATGGCAATGCCTCGGAGACATGAGATTTGTGTGTAGAGAGCGAAATAAAGATGGGGGATGGGAGTGAGAAAGAGAGCAGCCACATTATCCATAATCCAGTCACAGCTGTCTGCGGTTTGGCGACACCGCTACAGCAGGTCCCTGCTAATAGCTCTATATTTCATAGCGGAAAACGCCCTGCCACAACCCACTTGATGTACGACAATGTCTTCGTTTCACCCACAACCTCCCCACTATTCCTACCCTTTTCTCACACGCTTTACTGTCCTCTCCCTCAAACTCACATTCTCTCTCTTTCTCTCTCATCTTTGTCTTGCTCTGCAGTTTGATAAAGCATATGCCTATAGCGTCCGCCACATGTTTGGGAAGGAAGGCAAGCGCACCGACTATACCCCCTACAGTTGCATGAAGGTGATTTTGTCAAACCCACCCAGCCAAGGCGACTACCACGGTGAGTCATACTGAGCCAGACTGTTGGTTTTAAATGCGATCGGTCCCCCCGAGGCCTGTCTTTAGTTCTGTAACGAAGAGAATTAAAAGACTGCTTAGTACGCAGGTGGTCTTAAATTAGCTGTAAAAAAATTGCAAGTCCACGCAGCCTAAATGATAACACCTACCTTTTGCAATGCACATAATAGACAAAATGCATCAGAAAGTGAGCATCCCTATGTCCTGCTCACTATGAAGGCCATAAAGCTTTAGGTTGTGTATACATAATATATATACATAGTGTGTATATATAAGGTGAAGGGCATTACTGTCTCGCATTCAGTACACCATCATGAAGATAAATATCATTAGTACTTTGTTGAAATTAAATACTCTATTAATAACATAGCATGAACATTTGTTTATAGACATTTTGGCAATGTTTACATGTCTTTTTTAATGAGGTCAAATCTTGTCTTATTACCATGTGTCATTGTTTAAAATTAAAAAATAAAAAAGACTAATTATCAGGTATTTGAATGAAACTGTAATATATACTGATATGTTTATTTATATATGATATATTTTATTTTAAATATATAGTATTTGAAAAATTCAGCAATGCGTTGAAATAAAGACGGAAGAACGCTGTAATATGGTTTCCACAAAATATTAAGCTGTGCAACTGTTTTCAACATTGGTAATGGTAAGAAATGTTTCTTGAGCCGCAAAGGAGCATATCAAATGTTTCCTAAAGAATCATGGGATATTAGAAACCAGAGTATTAATGCTAAAAATTCAGCTTTGCATAACTGCAAAAAAATTGCATTTTAAAATGTATTCAAATGTGAAGCAGTTATGTTGAATTGTTGAAAAGTGATATCTGACAATATTATTGATTTTGCTTAAATAAACTTAATGAGTCTACTTTCGGAACTACGAAAAAACTTTACAGATTCTAAACTTCTACATATAGTTATGCAGACATTTCCTTCTGAATGACTTTAGATGCATGGTTTCAATTTAGTTTTTTTTTCCCCCTCAAAAATAATTGCTAGCACTCTCCACCCAGGGTCCCATGATCATAATGGCAAATGTACTTCTTTGAACTGCCCATCATAAAGTATGTACCCTTCACTAACAGCCTTGAGCACTTAGATTTAGTTGTGCACTTTTGCTTGGAAACGCGATTCCACAAGTACAGCGGCCTTCAGTGCACACTCCCCATCCCCCATGTTCCATCTCTCCTGTAGAACATATTTCAGACACTGGTTTGAACTAATGCTTGTAAACCCATTTTCTCCCTTTCTTTGTCTTCTTCGCAGGGTGCCCATTCCGCCACAGTGACCCGGAGCTGTTGAAACAGAAGCTGCAGAACTATAAAGTCTCCCCTAGTGGGATCAATCAGGTTTGTCCGGCGACTAGCACACACTTGACCAGGTTCAGCACTATGCGTGTAAAGGGCTTTTTAAAACTTAGCTTGGCATCCATTTAAATGATTTGCACAAATTCAGCTCTCCATGACCACAGACCAAAATCTACCAAATAATGAATAGAAAGGACATTAGCTTGACAATTAAAATGATACGACTGTATTGTAATCATACAAAAGTGGCGTGATTCATTTTTAACAAGGCATCCCTGAAAGCCCCATCCTGCGGTACTTTTGGAATATTAATGAATCTGGTGTACTTCTGGAATATTAATGTCAAAAAGAAATAACGCTCTAGATTCTCGAGTGTAATGACAGCTTCAGCTCTGTGTTGATTACTTTGACCTTTGCTGTATCTAGTGATTTGATGCGTTCTTTAAAGTACTCTTAAAAGTCATTTCGGCTGATTTTCTTTCTCACATATTAAAGCAGCTGCAACTGGCCAGGCAGTGAAATGAGATGGACCAGTCATGCTATAATGTTCTCCTGGAGTTATAATCCTTTGACGCTAATGCAATTAACGGGCTGGTTTTAATAAGGCCATTAAGTTCAGCATTAAAAGACTCTTAAAAAGAATACATATAAAGCTAAATCTTGCATACTATCTCTGACTTCTGATATTTGATGAAACTATCAGGAAGAATTTTTATAAATTACGTAAAGAAAAAAAAAAAATGCTCATGGAACATGATCTTTGCTTAATGTCCTAAGGATTTTCGGCATAAAAGAAATTTTGACCCATGCATTGTATTCTTGGTTTATTGCTACAAATATACCTCAGGTACTTGAGACTGGTTTTGTGTTCCAGGGTCCCATATAATTTTGAAATAATACTTCTGTTGTATAAAGCATATAGTCTGAAGTCCATAAAAAAATCATTCTCAGCTCTGAGAAACATTAGCTTGTTCCCACTGTAAGGTGTGCTGAATTTTTTTCCACTCGCAAGCTTCGTCCACAACCACCCATGGTGTGGTTGAGGGAAATGGCTGATGGCTGCCTAATGCAGTCCGACATGCCAGCCCAAGGGTAGCACATTTCCAATCCAATTAAATTCATAATTTCATTGGAGACCCCAAGCAGTGTCCTTATACACTCTCAGTGTTCAGAGTCTTAGACCTGTGGGCGTGTGAAGCAACAGCTTGATGTTCACCCCAGGAGCTCTCGCAGCACGTGGCCCTCTCGCCGCAGCGCCAGCCCAGTGCGCTGGATAATTAAAAACCTCTGAAAATGAAAATCCCGGGTAGTAGGATGATTAAAATGCAGAACGTCAACCACCTCAGTCAACCTGTCTATTGACAAAGTGACATTACAGTCAAAAGGGCGAGACTCCTGTAGAAGAGAACTGCTGTGTAAAAGTAAGCTCACCTCTCTCTCACTCACTCTTAGAGCCTGTCACAGCGTGACTCTTACCTTAGGAAGTGCAGATTAAAGGATCGCACACTTGGTTCGCAGTTCAAACGGTGGAAGAAGTGAGAACATGTAGCATGCATGTTACTGATTTAATGTCAGAAATATTCACGCCACCACTTAATACTTAAGCATCCCATGAAATAATAGTCTTATGCTACGCCTGTCTGTTTGCTATCAAGTTATTAAGCCACAGATATAATAAAGCACTCAAAACAAAGTCAATTTGTGCCCAATGTTGCATAGAAATAATTAGTTTACTTTTTATTGTCAGGGTAGATGCTTTCTTATGCATCGTATTTTGGATTAATTTGTAGTGTGATGATTACTTACAGTAAGTAGGTTGCAAGGCTATATATTGGTGACATATTGGATATTCATGGATATTATGAATATTATGACAATTTAGCTTCTTTACAAGAATGTTATTTTCTAGTTACGTGACCATTCCTTGACCTTTTCATAATACGTTTTTGATTTTAAGACATTTTAACTTTATAAGTGCAAAACATTTTGTGAGATGAGTTTAATTAACCATTTCAAAGCTCAGTTTAATGGCTTATGTTCAAGGTTTAAGGATGTCCTGCAGGATTTTTCATGTTAAAGTTTGCAGATAAATGTTGCTTTTTATTACTATATAAACTCACTAGGGCTGTCCCCGACTAAGGATTTTCAGTCGAATCAAAATTTTCTAATCTTGCCAATAGTCGAATCATATGTTTGGGGGTGGGGGAACATAAGAGTCATAATTACCAATGTTAACACATGGAAAACGGTAACAGACGGAGTAAATAATGTTTTATGTTTCCATTAAAAGACAGTTACCATTAAATATTATGGAAAAATTTTGTTTTTCCAGTATTGCTCTCATTATAGCGTTATGTACTGTATATGACACTAGTTTTTAATGTTCTGCATTTCTGTTTTGAGCTGTGTTCGCTGAAGATGATCAGTGGAATAAAGCATGATAGCAGGATTTTAGGATTTCATTTATCTCGTATAGAATACGGTTCGTTATTTATACAACATGATGTTAATATTAAGACTTGTAGGCTGAACAAAATGCCCCAAATGCAGAAGTGAACGTGTCTGCGGCTCGGAATGAACTCATTTTGAGAACGCGTTCTTCACACAACAACGTTCAGAAACACAACAGCCAAACTCAAAATATTCACAGCCTTTTATTATAATAGTGTTCTCATTATAATGTTATGTATATGAGAGTTCCAGTCATAGTTATTAATATCCTGCATTGTTTGTCTTGCTCGTGGTATGCGCGGAAGAGATAAGGATTTTGCTGCAGCATAACTCAACCAAATGTTATACGATATAAATAATATTGACAATTTATATAAACCAGCTTAAATTTTTTAAATTACGCATTCAATTTGAGTCTCGTTAAAGATTTAAATTCCTGCCACCAAGATGCACCTCTGTCGGTCGCGGATTCAGAAAAAAAACAGTAAAAATTTCAATCTATTTAGGGGTGGTTGAATTTATTTAAACAGGTTAAAAGCTGTGTTTAAAGCTACTTTCTTTTCAGATTCTTATTTGTAGAAGTATTTTAATAGGCTGTATATTAACGTATTGGGAGAAAACCGGTAGTTCTATGCGAAATTGACATTCACGTATAGCGAAATGGTATGACCATAACACCTCACAAATATTTGAGCGAGAGATTTGGAGTTGAATTAGGCAATGCTTCGACTCGAATAGTGTTTTGTTTTTATCTGCTCAGGCCAGAGCGGTTGAGCTTGTTAAAGCCACATTTGACAGCCACAGTCTAATAGATTACCCCTAGATTCAATATGAAACTTTTAGCAAAACAAAAAAGTGATTAGAATCAGTCTGAGTAGTTTTAAATATGTTTAACGTATGTTAAATGTAATATCTTCTAAATCTGAATTTTGTCATACTATTGATTTAAAAATTTTAATTTTGGTTTCATACGGCCTTCAAAGCTACGAAAGTAAACTTTTTTATCTTTTTTTAAATATTTTTGTTAAACTAAAAAAATTAATCGACTGTGTTGACGTGATACGTTATAACTGCTTTTTCAGCCAATCATAGTAACACTGTAAAGAATGGCTGTGATTTTAACAGTAAAAAAACTGTGAAAAATGTTACAGCAAAAAAATTTTATGGTTAACGGTAAATTCCTGTAAAATTTAAACTGACATTCCGAGAATTCCCTGCATTGCATTTCAAATTTTGTTTTGAATTGAATGTTTTTTCTTTGAAATAACAGTTTAATCTTAGTTTTCTTATCAGTGATGTTTATCAGTGAGTTGTATGTTACATGTAATGTAATAAATAAATTAATGTTTATTGAATATTCAAGTTTATTCAAAATTCAAGTTTATTCAATAATATTCAAACGTTGCTACTGTATTTTTTACGGTCACATTCCGGGAACCACAACTGCCAGTTTTTTAAATAGGCAAAAGTGTTTTTAGCTGCCTGCAAAATACATATTTTCAGGGAACCCACACATCGCTACAAGTCAAATAAGTGCAGTGTCAATGTGTAATGCATGTTATTAGCTGTTATCCACAGGCAATATGTTAAACCAATGATATTTATCTTGTTTTTCACAGCATACATTGAACACCTAGCTTGTGTCTTGCTGTATATTTTACCATTTTTCCCAGAAGGCGTTTGTCTCTGGAGCTTTGAGTAAGGTGTTGGATGGTGTTGGCTCTCACCTTTAAGCCCATGTATTATGCATTGCAGCTCTTACCGATGCTAGCTGAGGTGGAATGCCATACTTTACCACAGGGAATACATGGTGTTAAAAGCATCACCTGAGGGGAGGTCTGAGCAAAAAAGAAAAGGAAAGAAGGGTGGAATGTGTAATCACTTCTCCTTCTATCTTTGATGGCATTTTTCTGCCATCTCTCACTTGAAACCTCATAAACATGTGCTGTGTCAGCGAAAGTAGCACAATGCATTGTTAACAGCAGTATTCTTCTTTATTGCTCATCAAAGACTGCTTAGATATTGATTTGACATTCTGGCCCCCTTTACACCTTAACATGCGTTGTCAGCGATCAGCTTGTAGTTGGATGTCACATGACCACATTAAAATACTTTTAGTGTTGTGATTCAGAGGTGGTCAGGCTACAAGTAGTATGTAATTCGGACACTGTTTGTATGACTTTGTCATACATTTTCTGTCAGACTCAAATTTTCAAATTTTGTAATAATTATTAATTGATATCACAAAAAACAGGTGTCATGTAGTGACCTATTATTTTTTTCTGCTAGCATCCTTTACTGTGAGGACCATATACCTAATTATACCTAATTTATCTGTCAGAATGGCAAAGAGCATTTCAAGCCCTCGGTTGGTGTTTTTCAGTTTACAAAGTCTACAGTTTAATATGCAAGTGGCGTTTTCCATCTGGTCATGCTGGAGACATGAACGAAGGTGTAAATTCAATGTTATTAACATAACATCCAGTTACTCTTTAGGTACGAAATACATGTCATCTGAATATTTTTGCCATTTGTGGAGCCAAAAAGTGTTGTTGTCAACACTTTAGAATAAGTAACACTTATTAACTAGGACTGTGCAATATAGACAAAATAATCATATTGCGATTTTTTTTTAACTAATATTGCGATTGCGATTTTATTTGCGATTTTGGCAACTGTTTTTGCTTTTTCAAACAAGCTTCAT
>JAUMHR010000063.1:9872103-9888964 GCA_032361145.1 Enteromius fasciolatus | reverse complement strand
TCAGTTCATAGAATGAGTAAAGGCAGGTGAGCGAATACTTTTGGTAATATAGTGTATATATATATATATATATATAATACAGGCTCAAACATCAACTTTTAATATATATCTATACACATACATATACACAAACAAATAATTCCTACTAGGATTCTAAAGCCCTTTTGTTCAAACAAGTCTCCATCTCCGTCTTTGATGACCAACTCTGTCATAGAAAACAACAGTGATTTTCACCAGTGATGGGAACTCCACTAGTATTTGACAGCAAATTGAATGTCTTGTGTGTGAATTACAAACACCCAACAGAAAGCATCATGCATTAATCTGTTATTGTCTTAAATGTATTCTTCCTCACGGAAAAAAGAAAATAGCAAAAAGAAAATGCATTGTGAATGCAGAAAAGACCAGATTTAACTGTCTATAAAAAGTCCAGTTGCTTGTCACAGAATCAGTCATAAATTGATATTAATCACCTTCACGTTTGCATTCAAAATATCAGACCTCATGCACTTTTTTTCCCCTGTGGAACACTGTATGAAAACAAATGAGATATACATCCAAGCTTTGAAATCCTCTGCTGACATGTTCATGCCGAAGGCTCTACTGTGAAATAGCCAAATGTCCACCTGTGTGCCACTGATTAGAAGACAATGCCCATTTTAATTAGCAAGCCTAAAGCTATTCACAATCATACCAGTTCACTAATCAAAATATCATAACTATGATTTAAATAATAATCCTTTTTTCATTACATTTAATTACATACTATTTCACACAAATTTAATATAACAGTTAAATATTTATTTCATGCAGACCACTGACGATCAAAAACTACAGCAGTGGCAGTAATGTGGCTAAAACTTCTTTGCCATTGTTTCTGTTCCCATTACCGTTCTATTCTCAAATAAGCCATCTGATCATCTGATAGGCATCAGCGATTTAATCATCCTTTGTTGGCTTACAAATGATTCTCTATGTGAAAAAACGCATTTGTTTGAGCATGCCCCTGTCTTGTCCTTAATTAGACTATAAAACATGGCTGACCTCTACAAAAGACTTCCATCCATCAAGAGAACCAAAATAGTGCAACAATGGAAATGAATAGAATGACTAATATATGCATTTTCTAAGCCCAGAGCATTAAAATCGATATTGAAAGTGTTCCATTAATTGATTTTACAATTTATTTGTCTGTTTCTGATGCGCATAATTGCCTTAGTGAAAGAAAAAATAAACCAAAAACTACGTTTTTTGTCTCTTATTGCTGTTCACATGCGTGGATCTCCTGCAGCATATTTAATACAAAAAAATGTAATTACCCAAATGTTCAAAGCATTGTTTCTTGAGGCCACGTTTTACTCGAGGTCATACAATCATTCCTTAATATTTTAGTGGTGCAATTAATCTGTGCATAGTGTCATAAGTCTATATCGCACTGAGTGGGTTTATGTCTTCAAGCTATAACCCAATAGGATGTTTGTGTTACTTGTTAAATGGTTTATTAATTGTATTGTCACAACAAAATATTAGTACATGCTCCTCGGTTTTGCTTTATTGTTTTGTCCCGCTCTAAGACAGCTTTATGGTATAGGTGTGCACTGGGTGTTTCCGATGCCGCATGATAGATGTATGCTAAATTTGAGTGTTTCCCACCTATATGTGTGAAAATGAATTAACGTAAATGAAAAAAAAAGGCAAGAAGATATACTAAACACCAGCAAATATACACCTATACCTATATTTGAATGCATTTGTTATTTGTTAAAATGAGACTTTTTTGCAGCTTACCCAGTCTGACTGAATCCACTGCATCTCAGCTCACAGAGAGACTGGTACCTGTTGGAAGGATAAATCAAATTTAGGATATAGATTTTGAGGCGCTATTAGTATAATACACAAAATGAAGTAAGAAGAGACGATGAGTGAGACTACAAGTCAAAACAAACGTACACTCGCATGCACAAATAACAGATGGACTGAAAACAGCTTGAAAAAGCATATGTTACTATCAAAAAAGTAAACCAATTTGTGGGGCTGGACAAAAGCTGTCAGAGCAGAATATGATTTGAGAGCAACCATCTTTTTCAGCGTGTCTGGTTAAAAAGCTTAGTTTAGCTGGTGAGGTATTAAAGATCAGTTTTAGCTTCTTTTAAAAGATGGGTTGTTAATTGTCTTCTTATGTGTTAGTAAGTCATTTTTGATGTCACTAGTTAACTTTATTAGCGGATTTAGAGGGCCGAGGCATTTATTTGGGGTTAGTGAGGGCAGGTTTACTTTTTGAAGTATAAATAACTTAATTTATGATTGGCATTCGCAACATTAGAGTTATTATTAGGGTTACCTGCTTAACGTTTAGTCATCCTTTCGAAGTCTTAATACGCGTCAGCATTCAGTTCTAATAGTCACAAAAAAGAGTTGAGGTCTCTATGGGGCTTTCAGTATATTTAAAAGCATTGGTATTACCGTACAACACAGATGCAGCCTTCTGATGTTCATTAACATAAATAGCAAAAGAGGAAAATGTACTGTAGGTAGCAGAGATAAAGCATTTTAACTGGATCCCATTCACTCCTGCGAGTGATGAAACAGTGTGAATATCAGCCATATTCACATTGGCTACAGTGGCTGAAGGCACTTAGAATTGGAATATGGGGACGTTCTTACCTCCTGAATCTCCATATCTTTCTCAGAGTCACGTTAGCGCAGACAAGTCAGTCCGACTTATTGTTTAATAAGCTGAAGCTTAAAGAGTGTGTTAAAAAAGATTCAATTTATTGGTCTAAACAGTGGATTTCCATTAACATGTTAAACATTTAAACGACTAATCAAGAGTCAATGAACAATTTAGAGCTAATGTTAAAAATTATTTAACAAAGTTTAATTCTATTAATGAAGCTTATCTATTATTACACCAAATGACTTGACAACGTCTCTACGGTTCCTTTTTGTGGCTTTTCTTTGTTAAATAGATCTATAAAAAAAAAAACATTATCCATTTCCTCAGGTCATACAGGCATTTAGTACTAAAGACAAGTACGTGCCTAATCTAATTTTACAAAAATGATCTCATCTTTATTAACAAATTATAGCAACACAAGTTTAACAATTATGATCACCTATTTAGAGAATCTTGCACAAGGCGCTTTACATCCTTTTTATTACATTTTTTATGTACAAATACAAGCTACACACAAAGCAAAGCACTTGGATGTGGCTACATACATAGCCAATTGCTTTCAAACCCAATACTGATATCAAAATTAAATGTACAAACTCAGTATTTACCATCATCAAATCAAGAAGTATTACGAAAGATGTTATGTACAAAATGAGTCTCATACATTTTTGTCTTAACGCAAAGTTTCCCGTAATGTGTGGCTAATTCCATGCTTTACATTTGGGGGACAAACAATGAAAAACTAAAGGAAGAAGCATTCAATGACAAAAGTACACTGCCAAATCCTGGCCAGTATTAACCTTCATAAGATATCATATACAAAGAAGTCAACAGTTTCAGATAAGAAAAGGGACCATGTCGCTCTCCCCCCCCCCCCAAGGTTAGTGTGAGTTTAAAAACATGATTGACCTATCACTTTAAAATCCCAGTTTGGATTATTTAGTAAATAAGGTTGGCGTTGTATGGAGGTCACATGATCTGGAGCACCTTTAATATCTACCATAGGGGTGATCTCTGTAGCCCCCTCGAGTAAGTCTTGATGCAGGAGCTTTGAGGTTGGGCCTCGATGATATCCAGTCCTCTTCTGCTAAAAGTGAAACAATTAAACAGGGGGGAAATGCTTAAAACAGTTGCAACAAGCTTCATTTAACGCATCTCAAGTGAATGTACATGTGATGTCACGAAGGAGAGGAGCCTCTTTAAAAGACTGAAATGCAATGCTTTGACGATTAATCAGGGAATGGATATCCTACGGCCATGTCATTTCATGTGACATTAGCAATTTTTAATGCTTTTTTTTGTTCTAAGCATTACAAAATGATAAACTGAGCACTAGCTGATCATCTTACACATACATTTCAATAATTTGTTTAGAGCTCCATTCCCGGATCCCTTCTAGGGCATTGCATGTTCGCCTCGGTACATTATCGTAGATTTGAGAAATATACAATGTCACTTTGCCCTAATTATCAGTTACCAAAGGCAGAGCAGATGAGGCATGAACTCCTGGCTGAGCTCACAGTAGGACCCTGCTGTCATTTAAATACAGTATGTGTTGGGAGCCGATGCTCCATTAGGTTCTCCGAGTGTGATCGCTGGGCCATTGAGGAAACAATCAGCCCGCCTTCAGGGCAAAGAACCTTAACCTTCATTGTTGCTAACTACCGTTTCACAGAGAAAGTGATGTATAAAACCATTATGCATCATGACAAAATCCCTTTTATTCCGGTATTCCGTGTAATGATCACTACCGCACAAACAGCCCTCCCTCACTCACATTATATTTAATAGCTTTTCCCCATAGTTCCTCCTCACTGTGAAAAACTATCTCTGTTCATTGCAATCTTACGGAAGTCTGTTCCCACCTCTAAGTAAAAAAAACAAAACAACAGGTAATAGTGAGATGTGTTAGAAATAAAGTCACATTGTGTGATATGTAGTCACACTTACAAGAAATAAATTCACAATTGTGAAATTAAATAATCAGATTAGGGCTGTGCAATTCATCTCATCAGCAAGTTTCGTGATCACTGTAGCAGTAAATAGCCATCACATGTTTTCAGATGGAGCACCATTTACTAGACAGATTTGTAGTTCTCTGACAAGCTAGGTAATATCGCATTTAAAATCAAAAGCATTTTGTCTGTGATTATGAACGCTATATTTCCTAGCTTGTCACAATTAAAACAAATAGTCACAACTGTAGGAAGTCACATTGCGAAATAGTCGCAACTAAAAGATATAAAGTCAAAATTGTCACATTGCAAAAAATAGTTTCAATAGTCGAATTTTAAAAAAATAAGGCAGAAACTGTGTGAAAGATAAAGTCTCTAAAAGTCTCTAAGTGTGATATAAAGATGCATTTATGAAAAATGTATTATTTTCTTGCTGCTTTGAAACAGTTGCATACTGTAATGCACTGTATAAATAAATGTGACTTGAACATCAAGTCGATCAATTATGAACCTAATAGTGTCATTATTCAGCTTTATTTTGTTTAAAATTGTTCCAGTTCAGTTTAATAAAAGGGTCAATGTTGCAAAGTTAGTGTCATTATCCAGCTCAATTCAGTTCAAAATTTGAAGTGTGTAGTGAAATCAATAATATTAATTAATAATACAAAATATTGTCTTTTAACCAAACGGCTGTAAGAAACAAAGCTGCAACTATGAAACTGTGTGCAACAGGAAGTCAGAAAATTGCTATTGCGAGTAGTTTTTTTACTCTGAGGTGGAAATGGGCAAAACCTTTCCTAACACAATGAAATCTTGGTTTCAAGCCAAGAAGTGGCAAAACGTCAAATCATTTCTGTTAACACTTTGACACTCCGCTGCACAATTTGCCACAATGCAATATGAATAAGCAGGCACGTATACAATGAGAAACTGGCATCAGAGGAAAACAACAATCCATGCCAACAACAGAGGGAATACTGCATCAAATGTAATCCACAGAGGGCACATATTCAAAAGCCAAAGTAATGGCTGAAAGGCCATTCTGACTCTGCTGGTGGGCTTTAGCAATGCCTCCAGCTCTCCACTGGCTCAAGTCCACGATTTCAAGTGCATCTTAAAACCCAGCCCTGAAGCAGACTAGTATAGAAAGATGGCAGATGCTGTGCCCTGGGCCTCTGTGATTTTAACAACTGGCAAATGCCGCTAGGTGTTTTTCCTTACCTTTAGCTCTGAAACATTTAACAGCAATATGGAAAATGAATGAGGCAAAGAGGTTTCTCACTGGTGTGGGCAATGTGCCATGACTGAGTTTCAGCCCGCCTGCTATGCAAACTACTGCTATGCAAGAGGATGTTTCTCTTTGTGGTGCACCATTCGAAACGGATGACCTAAAATCCTAACAGTTTTCTAGTAAGCTAAAAGAGAAGAGGATGAAAAACTAAAAAAAAAAAAAAACTTTGGATCAGATGCTTACCATAATTGTTGTAGGCATCATCATTGTTACCGTGTCCATATTCATAATATTCTGAAACACTGTAGGAGAGAAAATAATTCTTATGAGACGTTTTGACAGATACTTAGAGTCAAAGTTAAGCGTTAATTAGCTCATGTTGTGACAATATATTTTTTAAAAATAAACTTGCACCTTTTCGACTGGTTGCTGTAGTTGTCATCATAGCCCTCATAACTCTGGTCGTCATATTCCCCATCATAGCCATCATCATATCCCTGAAATCACAGAAACACAAAAGAATAATCACAGAGGGAGATGCTAGAGGACTGAATCTGTCTCAAAGCAGCACTCTAATTGTTTAGGGTTTTAAAAATCAATGTTTAATTACACCGCAATAGGATTTCTCTAATAAATATACTCCCAGAGTGGAGGACTGGCATAGCTGAATCATGTCCAACAGAAAATATCGATCAATGAGCGACAGTTGTCTCATTTGCCATGTTTGAAGACAAGTGGATAATGTCTAGGTCGATCATGTATTACAGACAAAAGAAACAATAAACAGATTAAAACTTCATGATGAGGTGTTTAGGAGATGCTACATGACTCATGACATCCATACACTTGTTCTTACTCTTTTTTTTAAGCTTTCACTGAAAGAAAATATTCTTCTTACAATGCACGCAGTAAATATGCACATAATTTACTATACAGTTATGATATTTAAATTTCTGGATTTATATTTGCGCCTAATGGAAATCCACCAGCACATAATAATCTTTTGTGGAAACACATACTTTTGTGGCACACACTGTGTAATGTAGCATATTTGTATGACTAATAACATTTGTTTGTGTCTTTGAGATACACCCCAGCAATCAGACTTTTTAAAACAAGTCACTGTTGGGTAAACAACAAATAATTCACAAATGCAAATTCTTTTTATTAGGCCTAATCTGTCAGAAAAACCTGGGTAAGTTATTTTGACCCTGCCTATTCCCTTTACATTAATTTTCTGCACAACAGTCAGGTTTTATGAGTATGAAGAAGGATTAGACTAAATTAAAGTTACGGATTATGCCAGGGATTAAGTTGTTCAGAAGATCTAAAACACAAGTTTCCTTCTATTAGTTTTTCCTCATGCTAATAGGGTCAGGGTTTTGTCCTCTCCCACTAATTGAGCGGTTTGTTAACATGTCCTCCGGATAGAGTGCTATGCATATCTTAAGCAGCGGTGTATAAAAGAAGCAGCATGTTTTACTATTAATGGCATATTTCAGAACATGTCAATCACTCTCATACCAACAGCATTCTAAAGGAATGTATTATTTTAGCAGAACAGTGAGAGGTAGTGACTGACCTACCCGTTTAATAGGGTCATTTCATCGAGAACGGAAGGAGCAGCTTTCATTTTAACATTTGCAAAAATGAAGATGTGTCCATTTTGTCTGCTATTATATTTTAATGAATGAGCTGAATAGTTAAACTAAAAATTAAAATGGTCATTATTTATTCACCCCTTATGTCATAAGATGTTTTCAATCAATTTTTGATTCGGAAAGACTAATAAAAAAACGCAGGTTTAAAAAAAGATATGAGTGAATCTTGTGTGGATGAAAACCATATGTTTTTACAGCTCCTCTCACAGGAGCTCTGTCAAAGACAGGTCAAAAATCAACCTGATCAACCTCAATATGAAGGAGCTTGAAATATCATCTTGTGATGTTGGGTGCCAGAATCAATGTAATACAACCTCAAATTAGAAATAAAATTGCATACCTGATGGCACTGCCAGACAAAAAAAAAAAAAAGACGACAGCTGGGGTTGAACGCGATAAAACGAGTAGACTGGACAGAAACGACTGTCAAAAATGCTTGCGTTTGCACACTTCTTATTAGAAAAGGTACTGTATTTGCTGTTATGGGTGCATTTAAAGTTTTATTGCATCTCACGACTATGTTGTTTATAAAATTACTGTATGTCTGTGTGCATGTGTAACATTTAAAAGTGTATATATAATCGTGTGTAATTGTATATGCATTGTTGTGATTAATTGTTGCAGGAATAATAACGTAGCTGAAAAAAGAGTTGCCTGCTGAAACTGTAATGTATACAGTACATCTTCATCATGACTAGACAGACACATCGAGTTTGTCTTTACTACTATACATACACTAGATTTGATTCACCTAATAGTAACAATCCTGTTAGATCGGCCTTAAATGGAGTAAGTGTGTAACATTTCAGGTTGCCCGATCTGGTTTTGTCCAGCTTATATCAAAACAATCCTCCGACATTTTTTAAAAAAAATAAATCCTTGTTTTTTTGCTTCTAATTCGTAATGTCAAAAAGTTAGAAGCAAGACATGAAAGCACTTTCAGACATCTATATGAAACTATTGGGTCCTTGATGCAGAGACTATAGGCCAGGATATTGCTTAGTATAATAACAAAGTGTTATTTAAGAGGTCCTTGTGTCTGACCTTTATGAATTTAACATGCACTTACAAGCCACTGCGAATAATTCAAGCAAGCTCTAGTTAATGGTGCTTGATCGTTACATTTCAACACTCGTTTGAAAGAGGAATTAACTCTGGTCCTATTGAGCAAGCTAACAGGAAATAAATCAAGTGGTAGAGAGCACTGCAAGAGTAATTAATACAGCAGACAGCCAAAGGTCTTCAATACTCAGCTTCATTATCAATTGACAACCACCAACACCTCTCGACAGTGACTGATCTCTGTGTAGGACGGCAACTGAATATGATTCCTCACTGGAGAGCAGCAAAGGGAAATGAATGGTTGAAAACGTTATTGATCTGTGACTTGGTTTGCTTACTGAATGAAGCCTCTTTGTTTATCACTTGTTTCTCAACCAATTTTTCAGGGCTATATTTTCAGTTTGAAGCATGAGCAAACACAGGCTTAAAGCCAGACAGGATGGAGTGGTCTGAAATATACTGACATCCAGCAGGCCATCTATCTATTTAATAGTCCGTTCTGATTGTTGCAAATGTTGAAAGGACACATAATTCATTTAAACCTAATCAAAATGGGATTTCATTGCACATCAAATTTATATTAAAGGGAAACTGCATTTCATATCATGGTGATTAGTGACTAATAGGTGTATATGAATTAAATATTATGTTCAGTTAACCACAGTTTATTGGAAAAAGGAGAACAATTTTTAGTTGGTGTCTCTGTTTGTATTGGAAATTCACTACTCAAAACCAATTGGCCAACTTTTAGGACATAAATAACAGCAATTAAGTAGCTATGTATATTAAATATAGCCTATTAGATTCATAAGTCCTCATCTTGGTATAGGCAATTCTTTGTAAAATAACTATTATGTTGATATATGTTAAATTTCACTGAATGGAAGTGTTGTGATTAGTTGAGGCTCTGATTAAATACATAATCTTTCCTAAACAGCTGCTCTCTGAGTTCCTCCATACATTTCCATGCAAATATGTCAATTACCATGTGTTGCTCCATATGTAGAGAAATCATCACATATTCAGGACAGAGTCTTTGCTTTAGGCAAACAATATCTCAAATAATTTATTCAAGCAAATTATTATTTATGGCCAGGAGTCAGGTTTTAGATTTTTAGATTATTTTCCTCAACAAGATCTAAAAGATCTTAAAAACTTACAAATTGGAAATACAAATAACTGATATGTCTATTCGTATATGATAAAAGCTCACTGGAAATCTTCCACCAACCTAAGAACAACCACATGAATATTTATAGAGCTAAAATAACAGTTCAGACAACCCTGAAAGCACTGGAGTCATTTGCCAGTACTAAGAAAGTGGCAGCGGAAAGGTGATAAACTAGGACTCTTTACCAAAGATCTCACTGTAGCACATATTACTTGTTACATAAACTTTTACAATCACCCAAATAAAAGAACTAATTCAGTAAGCTGATGACAGACAAGCAGGCTATTACTTCTAACCTTCAGAAGCAGCAATTCCTGTAACGGAGCAATCTAATGCGCATTTGCAAATCATGTTGCAATAAATTTTAATAGGCGTTATTTCATGCACGACAAGGAGTTGTGATAGCCATAGCCAGTGTTCTCAGATTCAGTAATCACTGACCAGTAAATATCCTGTAGCTCATAGAAATCATAAGGGCTGATGTTTGCGTGTACTGTACACAACAATTTAACCAGTAATGGCATGCAGCTCATCCCTCCTTGAAATGTGCTATTTTTCCCAGTTTTTTAACTGCCTTCTCATGTGCAGCTCTCAGGACTGAAATAATATGCTGAGCCTCTAGGCACTCCACACTTCAGCATGAAATTATTAAACTTCTTCTCGAGGTGTATGTCGTACATCTGTTTTATTAAACGAGGGAGTTCTGCATGAAGAATTCCATTTCAATAATTAGTTCACCTCAGAAATGTCAAGTCAGCGGTGTAAGCGAGCCCATTGTTAAAAAAACAATTACAGCCGTGGTGAAAACCTTGCTTTGAAATTGTGCGAGTGAAGCCTTTTCGCAACGTTCTATTCTGCACCTTGAATTGGCTTTTGCCATGTGAAGTGTTGTGTGATTGTGTGTGTAAGAGGTTTACTGCGATACCATCCGAGACACTCAAGGGCTTCTTTTATAGCGACTGACCCTTTTTATTTATATTTCCATAGCGAGCTGGTTGTGACCTTAGAAGGCATTCTGTATGCTTTTTAATTGGGTTTTCATAGAGTTAGTACTTTAAAACAGTATATTATGCAAGAAAAAGAAAAACTGTCTCACCCTCATTCAAAAACTGCCGACTAGTTCATCTTCAAAACACAAATAACAATATATTGAATTTACATGTAAACATTCATAAATACAGTACATATATAATGAATGGAAAACCAAACGTGCTTGTTTAATACTGTTTAAAGCGTTTGGTTGGAATGCATTTTCAAATGGTAGGATGTATTGTAAATCTCTCAGCTTCCATTAAAAATATTTGAGCTTGTGATTCAAAGATGAAAGTCTTTGAGAAGGACAAGAGGGTGAGTAAATTGTCAAAAACAAATCTCCAGTGTGTTATTGCTGCACCATAGAGTTGCCAATTACTGTTCTCAAACCTTTCCCCTGTCTGCCATTGGTCAAGACAAACGCCCCAAACTAACACCATTGGCTGACAAGCCGTTGCTATGCTGGGCTGAATAATCAAACAAACAAAACAATGTTTTGATAACACCACAGAGCTTCAGTGTTTACACTTTTCAGCATATTCAACCTACAAATGACTTACAAGCACTGCGCATATTAAGCTGGGACAAGAAAAAGTATTCTAACATCAAACAACACACAAACAATGGCCAACAGATAAGAAAAACTGGAAAATTACAAAGCATAAAGCAGCTTTGAACATATTATTTTGAAATGTTACAGCCGTCTAGCTTTCTACTAAGCCACATTCGTTTATTTTGTGGGAGGAAAAGGGGCGTTAGCTCATAAAGGAGTGTCTGACTGGTTTGTTGAAGAGTGAAGAGCCCTCTGAGAGCGCACTTGTGATCTTTGAGTAAAGCTGTTGTGCTGAGAGGGAGAGGAGGAGGCAGTCTGGCATGGCTCGGCTGATATACATAAGAGCTGTGATTAACTGCATTCAAATCCTCACCAACAAAAAGAACAGAATGCTCCCACAAAACAGTGGATATTCATGTGTCTTTCATTAAATACATCTTAAACCTGGATGACAGTTTAGGTTTGTGTAAAAGCAAATTAATAACAGAACAAACAGACTATTTCTATTGAACACATATACACATATCTCTGAATGTGGATTAGCATAATATATGTATATATATATTTTATGTACATAACATATGTTCAAAGCTGCTTGTTGATTGAACACACTTATAGAGTATCTGTCATTTTTTATTGACATGTGGAAGGACATATTACTTTTAAAGGTTTGTATTAAATAATAATAATAATAAACTAATTAATATCTCATTATATTTTAATATATGATTTTATGATTCAGAACATGTTACTGTAATATACTGTAACTCCTCTGCTGTTATGTTAATCACACAAATGTAATATGATTCTGAAATATATTGAATCTTTGAAATGATTCTCACCAAAGAAATGCGAATAAGTAATACAACAGACCATTTTCAGATTCAGATCACTCTCTCTATGAGTAATATATAAAATACAGAAACAAGATACACCTGTACATAGTCATATACACTTTTATATGCACTTATATTTCCACAAATATACATGCGTATTCTGGAATTCTCAAAGTCAAGGTAAAAATACAGAGGGAGGTTCAGAAGTGGCAAGGTTAGATTTTAAAAGGTATACAATATGTTCCTAGTGAACTGCTCATTTCTTAGTTCTCTTTCCTCCACCTGCCTACCTCAGACCCAATTACTCACAGAAATATGTCCACGTTTTCCATGTCCCCCGTAATACAGAAGCTCTCCAGCAGAACTCAATTCACATTGGTAATGAGTCTGTACTCTAACATTTCCCCATGCAGACAGACCAATCTGGCACAGCGCTGCACATATAGGGTTTTTGCATTAGGCAAAAGCTCAGAGGGAATCGAATCCATGAGATATTGCTTTTTTCATTAGGTTGGAGTTTGACGTTCACTTGGCTGAGAATTCGTAAAAATAACCTTGTGCACACCTGGGTACAAAAAGTATGCGATGTGTAGGAGCTGTCCTACAAATCAGCAAAGTTCCATTATTGTTTAATAATCATCATCATCACCATCATCAATAATTATAATACTGGAAATGGTAGTCAGATACTGATAGTGATAGTCAAGCTCATCGTCTCACAGACAACAGTCAATCAAGTGAGCAGATGCTTTTCTTTTTGCACCACATGGCTTTTCTTTACAGTATGTCAGCGTGTAGACTAACATCTTCTGGTGTTCAATCTGTCAGAACGGATTCGGTCTTGACTGATTCATTTAACCTTTGGTAAATAGAAAGGCCATTGCTTGTACATTTCCCTCAGTGAATTTGATTTAAGGATTCATAAACCTTTTTTCTGTCAAGCCTTCTATTATGTGAGTGCGTACATGTTTTTGTGAGGGTGTGTAAGCAAGAAGCTTTTGAACACCAACTCAGCTCACCTACTCAAGAGTTTGTACCTCAGTAGTTCTTCAAACAAAACTAAAACACACAAAATCTATCGTCATTAAAAACACTTAATCTTGACTTACGTAGTCGTCATAGGATTTGTGCGTGGCCTGCAATAGCGGGGCTCTGTATCCAGGGGTCACTGTAGTTCCTCTGGCCCGGGGTGCAGACACTCCCCTGGCTAGTGTGGGTGTTGGGACGGAGGTACGTGTTCCCACAGTTCCTCTGGGTGCTGCTGCTCCTCGTCCTGGTGGAGGGGGTGGAGCTGCCCCCCCTCGACCTCTAACGACATAAAGTAAGACAAATTGTTGGTGCAATATAGTATTTTTTTCTGGTTTAAATTGCTTGTTTTGTATTATTTTAAATTTTTTACTTAATACTAGAATTAAAAAAAACTTTCCATTCATTTAATTCATTTAATTTAATTTATTTAATTGTAGTTAATATAACTGAAAATATGTTTGGTCTGTGTCGATTTAGTTTATTGTATAAGAATTTGTATTCACATGAATATGTAAAAGTGTTTATTTTATAGTTCGCTCTTTCTTATGATAATCATTTAGGTGTATTTGTCGTGCTGTCCGGGGAGAGAGAACATCGGTGAACGCCGAGCCCTAGAAGATGGAACCCTGGAGGGTAGGACCCTAACCAGGGCTGAGCTCGACTCCCGCTCACCCCCTCGGAGGAAGAAGCGAAGTATCGGGGGAGAAGAGGTGGAGGAGGGATGTGTAACGAGATGAAGAAGGGAGGAAGAGGAGGCCTATTTAAGGTTTATGGATTTGATTGGATGAGACTGATTAGGGGATTGGAAACAGCTGTAACTAATCATTGCGCCAAAGCTCCTCCCGAAACTTGATTGTCAACATCACTTGTTTCTGATATTTCTGTGATATAACTCCTCTGCAGAACCACATATTTCTGTATAAACACAAACCAAAGGCTTGATGCAGTGGCAGCTCTATGCAAAATGAGTGCAGCACATCTCCAGTGTTTACGGATAAAAAAAATTAGCATTTTGTGTGAAGTCATTTGCTGCAGTGCTTTAATAGTAGGCTGCTGTTAGCTGGTGTTTTCATCGCCGACAGCCTATTAAAGCCCTGTGAACCATAATGCCAGTGATTCAATAAGGTGAGACAGCAGAGTTTTCAAAGATATTGCAATATTCACTGCCTCAGCTCTTTTCTTTCACAGCACTGCTCTGGTTACACACTGTAACAGCGGCAGTGAAGCACGGCATCAGAAATCAGTCTGTAGAACACATTGTTTCATTCAGTGCGAAGAGAGACAACTTTATTTTTCTCCCTTGTGCTGCTATTGTGGAATCAAGGGGTGAAGCTGTCCATTTCCGGAGTCATTTTCAACCTGATTACTGTTGCAACATGGCAGATGGAGTTGGCAGCAATGGTGAATGGCAGATGTTTCGGTCTGTCCAGTTCTACATTTTGTCCATCCAAATCCAAAGATCCTACAGAGACTAATGGCCTCATCAGTGTTGTTTTTGCCATGCTGATTTGCGGTAATGACTTCTCGGGGCACATCAAGGGGAAGAGACGCTTTATAGCTTTACCCGCCAGGAACGGTAAACAGAAAGATCATATTTTGAATCTATTATTACTACCTGAGGTAATGCAAGCTGTCGTTGTTTTGGGAGAATCCTAGAGGGATCTTCAGAGGCTCAAGTAAGCCAGAGCAAGTGTGAAATGTATGAAATAAACATTAAAGATGATGTAAATAATGTATGACGGTATATATAAGTTATGCTTTTGATGAGAACAATTAAAGCTTCACCTGCTAACCTGATTAATAACACTGAGCCTCGGGGCACTTTCATGATCCAACAGTGCGCAGATGTTCGGGAGTAAAAATTGGGCCTCTGTTACAGTTAGAGTTAAAGCAGTATAGAGTAAACTGGGACTTTTTATTGCTATTTCTATTTTTATTATATTACTATGTTAGTTAAAGCAATAGTTGAACCAAAAGTTATTTCTCATACACTCATATCACTCCAAACTTGCATGCTAATATTTTTGCTGGTATTTATGTGGTCATTAGCATAAAACATAACATGACCACTCTTGTTTCATTTTTGTCCTTTCCTAACTAGTTCACCTTGTTACCTGCTCCTGAGCTTGTCTGACATTTTCTCCTTCTGAAAAGACTAAGCATTTTTTCTAAATCCAAGAATCTAACACAAAGGGAGAATATATAAGAAATATTAAAAAACTTCTTGTTTTGTGTTTCACGGAAGAAAAAAGTCATACAAGTTTGGAATGAGATGACGGTGAAAAAAATGATACACACTAGGTTGAGCTGTTCCTTTAAGGTTTCTGTGTTTTTTCTGAGGGGTGGTGAGGTAAAGCTACTGTACCGGGTGGAGGCTGTGGAGGTCAGACGTAAACCTCGTCCTCGTGCAGTTCTTCCTCGGCTCGGGTCATCTGAGCCATTTAAATAGGAGAGCTCACGAAGTTGCTCCTGCCTGATCTCATCATTGTAATCCTGTGGAAAGAAAAAACAGCAGACCTGACATAAAAATACATTTCTATATAAATGTGAACGTGTTGTGCATATCATCTGACATGTTTCTACAAAAAGCAATTATCCAGTTGGATGTACATCTAGCAGAAGTCAGCGTCAAAGCAAGTTTTAAATACATTGCCAGACCACCTGAATGTTGGCAGGGAATGTTAAATATACTGCCAGAAAGTTTTGCTGACTTCAAACAAAAAATCGGTTTAAAAAAAGAAATCTGTTTTAGCTTGTTTTTCAGATGTGGAGGACAAGAAACAATTTCGCGTATATACTGGCAAAAAGGCACCAGAGACGGTGCAGAATGTGGAAATGTGATGCACACATATCTTTCATTTAAAGTAAGAGAAATGATGAAGGTGGGAGAAAAATAGAGCACTGGCTTATTAACTTTGTTTGACATCAGCTATCAGTGCATTGTTGTGAAAGAATAATTCCACTTTCTGCATTTATAAAGTCCTTCTCTCATTTGATTGAACATGACAGGGCCCTGAATCACAAGGACGATTACAGAGTGGATAGCGCTTATTTTATTATCATGTCACTGCCACAGGCAGATAAACGGAGCCTCATTTCCACCAGGCACTTATTTCTCTTCCTGTTTGGCACAACAGCTGGGTACAGGCAAATATCAGACATGGCAGCTAGAAGAAAGTGGCCTTTCCACAGAGATATGCTCAGCGATCAATAAAGATTGCATTGCTGAGATTTAGAGCTGCTTTTGTGTCCACTAAATGGGCTCAGGCTCATCAATTGTTATATAAAATGTAAATTTACCGAATACAGTGGTATTTAACTCACAAAGCCATAATATACAGTATATAGCTATACATACATATTAGTATTATAATCAAAGAATGCTGTAATATTGTGAAATGCTATTAACATTTTTAATAATATTTTAATATATAACATACATTTTAAAATGTAATTTATTCCTGTGATAGCAAAGCTGATTTTCAGCAGGCATTACTCCAGTCTTACGTGTCACAATAATCCTTAAAAAATGTCTTGCTTATTATTATTAATAAATCTAACCATGATACACAAGATGAACCTTGTGATTAAATAACAACCTTGAAATAGGACAAATGATGAGGTGATTATTTTACAGTCCTCTAAAGATAGTAG
>JAUMHR010000063.1:9846959-9862743 GCA_032361145.1 Enteromius fasciolatus | reverse complement strand
TCAGTCATTCTTGTTAGACTCACAAAAATGAAAGTTTGACAGGATTTAAAGGATAAAGCACTCTGCTTTGGAATAAATGCAGTGTGCATAACATGTACAAGCTTATGGAAGCCCATTTCCTCCACAAAAGAAAAAAAAATTGGCTTGGTAAATCAGAATTATGACTTAAAAAGTAACAATTTTATTTAAAGTCATAAGTTAAGATTTTGAAATCATGACATACTAAATAATAATTAAAAAATCATAAATCAAAAATCACAAGATTAAAAAAAAAAGATTAAATAATTAAAAAGTTGAAATTGGCATAAAAGGTAATTTTTAGTAGACAATATTTTTTTTAAACATAATTATAACATAAAAGTTTTTTCAAATTATGACTATTAAGTCATATTTAAGACATAAAAATAATGAATTAACAATCATAATTATGAAATAAACAGTCTTTTTAATCTCATAATTATGACTTAGTTCCCTAGTTTCACAGACAAGGCTTAAGATAGTCTCAGACTAAATTGCATGTTTGAGCTGTCTCAGATGAAAACATTTTGCTCTGACATATCTTAAAACATGTCAGTGTCATTGTTCTGTGTTAAGATGAACACCTGTAATATTTTCTTATAAGGCATTTTTATAAAAGTTGCTTAAATATCTTAATTTAACTAATGCCTAGTCCTGGCTTAAGCTAAACCCCGTTTGTGAAACCGGGCCAGTATGTCATAATGATCCTTTAACTTTAACAAAACACTTTTTCTTCTTTCTTGGCAGAAACAGACTTCTATAGAATTATTTTACTATTATACTTTCTCATTGACAAATCAATTTATGGTTTAATACGGGTCCAATAAAATGCAGGTAGTTTGTCATGAGCGGTCAGTTTTAATATCAGATATTATTATAAAAATATATGCTGGTACAGTTATAGCACACAGTATACGGTTACACACAAATCAATGTCAATCATAATAACAATACTCAAAACATTCATGGAATATATTAAATCCTTACAGTACACAGAAGGATAAAGAAAGAAGTTGTTGCCAGTCATCCTACCTTGCCTTTATCCCTCATTGAACCCTTGCCGAGGATGGACATCTTTGCTCCCGTTTCCTCTTGTAATCTTTTCATGGAATTGCCCCTGGGCCCCAGCAGTTTCCCAACAAAATTAAACTGTAATAGAGGAGAGAAAAGGCAATACGGTTGGTCTCTCACACTGCCTGCTTCCTAGACAGTTTCCTCAGTTACCTCACAACCAATAAAACGCATTCAAAAGGAAGTTGGTTTTTCTCATCATGCACAAAATACAGTGAGAGAAAGAAAATTCGTTTTGGGTTCAAAATTAAATCTGTGGCAGTCGTCGATCACCACATTTTTTTTTAGAAGCGATCAAAAAAGATGTGAGAGTCTACACCTGTTTCTGTAGGGCACTGCAGCCGCTCATGTGTCTAATCGATGTTTGGGGTCAGTGGCTGGGCTCTGCTGCTTTCAGAGATATTATAACATGTACCAAATGCCAAAAGGGATCTTCAAAGTGATCCAGAAGTCCATGCTTGAATGAGGCATAACATAATGAGTTCATTTCCAATGGGGATTCAAGTAATACTACCCAGATGATGAGCTATCCAGCAACTGCCTTGGGGCAGCAACTAACATTTCGGTCACACAGCAGATCAGCGGTCACTGAGAACACTTGGCCTTCACCGTTTTTTCACCCTCTCTCTGATGGTTTTGCATCATACAAAAATGTATCTTCAATAGATTTGAGTCTTCCTCATTACAATCAGATTTGTGCTGCTGAGGGTTGTTTAATGCCCATGATAACAACAAATCTTAAATAGTCAAAAAATGCTGTCAATGTGAGAAAAAGTGCCCTAGTATGATGTGTTGCATCAGATTCCCCTTATAACAGTGTCACTTCATCACTGTCTGCTCATATTCAGTGTTCATCACTTTCTATGATGTATGTACAATCTCCTTAGCAAGCAGCCTCTCTAAATTCAGTATGTATGTTTTTTACACGGGACAATAAAACCTTTTGGATGCTGATAATACTAAACACACACAATTTTTAAGTTGGCACATCTTAAAAAAAGACAAAGACAGGGAAACTGGCAAGCAAAATGTCTTTGTGTGCATGGATGTTGAAGTAGGGATGATTTTTAAAAGAAACTGTCTGTGTGAACTGTAAAACTAATTTAACTAATTTTTACACAAAAATTAAAATCCTCTCAATAAAGTGCCTCTGTTATGTCTTTTCAAATATGATCTTTCATGCAGTGTGTCATGTAGCTGCAAAGTTGTGACACAGACAATGCACGGTAAATGAATAAAAAAATAAATAAATAAAAAACGAGTCGTCAGTAATTTAAATCATTTTCTGTTACGGCCTCACGTCACAAAGTAAAATATTTGCATAACGTTCTACGTCACAAACAACTTGCCCACCCACAAACCCACATTTCGATTTCCGACTCGCGCTGTAGCGGTAGACCAATCATAAAGGACTGCACCATCTGACCAATCACAGCAGTGACGGCTTACGGAAAGGAGAACAGCTTTTCGAACAGCTTTACACGAGTCGTTTACAAATCATTTAGAAACGGGGTAAAATTACATCTATTTTTGGAGAAAACTAAAGTGTTTTTTGACCTTGCATACATGTAAACTTGTTTTAAGAGACTCATAAAGCAATATTAGCAACCTTAAAAATGGCATAATAGGGGCACTTTAATAATTTAACATCATGTTGTTCCAAGCTTGTAAGCCCTTCATTTTCAGAACATAAATTGAGATATTTTTGATAAAATCTGAAAGCTCACAGCTAAAATGTTCAAGAAAGGTAGTATAGAATATATATTACTGTATATATTCATAACATTATATATTGTGGTTCAAATAAGTAAGACGGGGCAGAAAATTCCTTTCTTTTGAAATCTTAAGGCATTTTTCGAAGACTGCATGTCAAAAACTGACACGGAAGAGAAGTGTTAAATAAAGTTACTATTGTTGTCTTTGAATATATAAAGTATTCTCGTATAGCTTCATAAAATTAAGGTTAAACCACTGATGTCACAAGGACTATTTTAAGACTTTACTTACTACATTTAACTAGGGGGATAAATGGGTCTCAAATGTGTCTTAAAAGCTCTCAAATTTCATCAAAAATATTTTTTGTGTTTTAAAGATAAACGAGGGTTGTACGGGTTTGGAACAACATAAGGGGGAGTAATTCATGACAGAATTTTCATTTCTGTGTACACTATCCATTTAAGACTAAGAGGCCCAAAAATAAACAAATATTGCATAACTAGTCCACCCAACTATAACACATAACGCATTCTGTCTGGAATACATTTGTACAGTCAGACGTTGCATAATTTCAGTGATGTGGCTGTTTACTACAATATTTGTATATTTCCAGCCCAGTGAGCCAGACATTACTCAGGAAAGTGAATTTGTCCTTCAAATGTTTGCAAAGGTTAGCGGATATGTGGCGGCCAAAACGAAACAGTTGGCAATAACACATGTTGACATACCCTGCCTAGCACATGGCTGGAACTCCTCAACACATGCTCTTCCCATTCAGACTGTGCATGCAGCTGTAGTGAACTCTAGCTGATGAAACACAGAAGAACCGTCACCGAATTTGGCCGGAGCCACAAAGCAAATGCGAACAGTTTCACGTGAAGGTGTGAGGTGTGGGTAGGGCAGTATATTTAGCAACACTGCAGCACTGCGCCAAAGTGCCATGACCAACTCTCTCGGAGCGGGTGAGCTGGAGGTGTGCCATTTGCATCCCCTCTGATGGGGTGTGTATGACAGGAATACTCTGCGGCTGGCTGGGTGCCTCAGAGCAGATGGTTGCCTCAGCTACAGTGTGAAGATGCTCACTGGGCGGCTGCAGTGGAGTGGCCTGTTTTCATTAAGCTAATGAATGTCTGGAGCCACTCTCCTGCTCCACGGTGGGCAATTTAGGCTTTATTAGGGGGCACAGTTCAGTGCTGGACGAGGTTTGAAGCGATGCAAGCTGTCCCTCACAGTCCTCGGCAGAGGCAGGCCACAGAATGATGGGCATTATGCAGCACTGACAGGCTGAGGATGATAAACCTGACAACCGGAGGCATAAGTGTCAAACCGCATCGGCTTATTATGAGCAAATGGGACTTCTAAGAAAGTGCGCACAGTGTGCTGTTGTGATGGAGACTAGATCACTAACTCACACTGCTGGAGTCTGGATCAGTTTGTATGTCTGAAAACACTGCCAAAAAAACCTTTCGCAGTAGTGTTTATTGATAACTAAAGAAACTCGGATGGCTATTCAGTGTGCTGTCATGCAGAATCACTTATTTTTGGAGCCTGCAGCGACTTCAGTGTGTGTGTGTGTGTGTGTGTGGGGCTGGCTGAACAAATGACTTTTCACACATGAGTCCCTTTGACAGGGACCTTCACCTGCGCTCGGCGCTCTCTCATGTGCATTACATTGATTTCTCTGTCAAATTCTTTTCAGAAGTCATTCAAGCCACTCAGACCACTAAGCTCTTGATCAGTTTCATATTGGCACGATCACTATCATCACATACTGACAGACATTCTATCAGGAGCGAATTCTGTTGATTCGTCTAATATGCTGTAACTACACAGTCTGCAAACCAAAAAAAACATCTTTTTAAAAATAACGCCCATGCAAACATAACCGTGTGCTCTAACAAAAATGTATTCATTCTTTCACGCAAGCAAGGAAACAATATAATGACTAAAATTTTATTACTCTACAAAAGCAAAGGAGAAGTTGGGTATGTTGGTTTGCTATTAACTAGGGGAAAAAAAGTTTTTCTTAGTGCAGTTGTTGTTACATACTTACACATGCCTTTGTGGGGCAGTGTGATACAGTTACATTTGGTGCTATTAGAACCGGGCAATATGGCCAAAAATATTTATTTATTTTATTTTTTTTATGACAATGTTCATTTACCATTAATTAAGTGATTTTCATGTTTCTCAGACCATAATAACTACCATTTAATTTATGGCCCCATGACCTTTATTAAATTTTTCCCTAAATGTTTACTTGTATTACTTTATGGACCATTTTATGATTTAATACAAATTTATCAACAAAAATGGCATCTAATGAAAAATGAAAATAAAAACAATGAATTAATTAAAATTAATAATTGGATGAAAATATCTTGATTGTAAGATATTTTGATAAAATTATAGTATAATAATTATAAAAAAAGATTTAGATTCAGTGAATATGATGGTAGTTTTTTCTCATATAAAATTGTGTAAAGCTGGCAAAGTGACAGAAGCAGTTCTGGAGATGAAGTTTACATGTTTATACCCTTATATAATAAGACAGCAGAAACTAAAGTGCCACTCACGTTTGAGTTTTTAAAGTAGACAAAACTACATCCCGCATTTAAACAAAGGTTTATTAGCTAGACTCACTTACAGGCTTTCATCACATACATTTATTTATATATTTATTTATTATCGATATCAACATAAATTTGATTGCAATCTTGGTACCATATTGTGTTTAGCCCTATTACTATAGATATGAACGCAAATGTTAAACCATAACTCTCTCCAGGCATCACAGACCTCCAGTTTTGTTGGGAATTATATCTGTGAGATCATCAGGTCTCTTTTGTAATTCTTGATGTCATTGTTCTTGTGTCATTAATTCTGGAACTTAAAAATGGGTCACAGACCAAATATGGCTGAGAATCCCTGCACTAAGACCAGCTTTATTTGTTCATTTAAACTTCCTCAAAAAGAGTCTTAAGAGTTTAAAATCTGTCTCATACTCTCTAATGCATCGTGTACTTAATTCTGAATTTAATTTTGTGGTGCACCAAGAGTGCTGCTCTAGAATATTTCTCTTCTGCCGTTCCAATCTCAACAGATTTGATGCAAATTGCTTCTCTGTACTTATCTAAGTCTTTGACGATTTCATTTTTATTTTGCAGTATGAAATGTGCATATTCTTATCTGTCGTGAAAGAACAATATACCAATCTATTTTTGGTGCATCCTATCAAATCATTAAAAAATTGGAACAGGAGATCTTGAGGGACACAGGCACAGGCACAATTTCAACTTGCTGCCAATTTACAATGACTGAATATGAGCTACACATAAAGCTAAAGAGACATTAAGAGCAAGACTCATGCTAATTTGTGTTTTTGTACGGATTTGGGCTTCAGCCTGTGCCAATTAAACCTGGAATTATAGACTCGACAGAAATAGCTACAACAGCTACAGTATGCATCTTATGCTGTATAAATGACTATGATGTCTAGGGCCAATAAACTTCTAAATATCCTTAAGGCTGTTTCAGAAAAAATGGCACAAAACTCCTCAGGCTTCACAGCAGAATGTGCTGCCAGCCAAAGTTGGCGAAGGGAACACTTAACATAACCATTAGTGCAGTTAGGCTGTTTGCCTGTGTTTGAGTTGGAGGATGAAACATAGCACCCTTGCCATAAGCTGTGAAACCAGATAAGATCCGCAGATGGGGTTAGATGTCTACTGCCAGTGTAGCCAGCTGTGCTTCTAGTGAGGCCTAGCAGTGGCTGATAGCGGGATTATTGCTGGAGACCAGGACTGGGAGAGATGTAATAACGGCCAGGAGAAATGGCTTGGCCGTAGTCAATGGACATGGGCATTAGCAGAGAACGGTTTAAACAGTGGCAGCGCACTATGGTGTTAAATAGAGGCGGGAGTCAAAGGGGCAGTGCTGGCTGTTAGTGGAGGCTAATGAGCTAGCAGAAAGAGCTTTGGTCCTGGCCAATATTCACCTTAACATCTAAATAAAAGGGCTTTTGGATAACGACGAATAAAAAGTATATTTAAATATCTATCATAAATACACTAACTGCATCATTCAAATGTTTGGAGTGAGTATAATTTTGTAATGTTTTATAATTTTTATTTATTTATAATTTCATATTCTCATTAATATTAATATTTCATATTCTCATTAAAGTCATAACAAGCTGCTTAACATTTGTGGGGGGGGAAAAAACCCTAATGTGTCGTTGTTAAAAATATATATAAATATTTTTTTTACTTTATACTTTTTTTCAATTTCTGTACAATATGTGGCCCTGGACCACAAAACCAGTCTTGTGTCACTGGGGTCTTTCTTTTATGCTAAAAATCATTAGGACATTAAGTAAAGGTCATGTTCCATTAAGATAATTAGTACATTTCCTACTGTAAATATATCAAAACTTCATTTTTAATTAGTAATATGCATTGCTAAGAACTTAATTTGAACAACTTTAAAGGTAGTTTTTGTACCCTCAGATACCAGATTATCAATTAATTGCATCTCAGACAAATTTTGTCCAATCCTAACAAACCATATCAACGAAAAGATAAATCTAAATTTAATTTAATATAAATGAGCTTTTATATTAAATAAATAATATTTAATATAAAAGCTCATTATAAATCTCTCTTTTTTTAAAGGCCCAGGGTCACGAATTTTAAATTATGAGCAATATAGAATGGCTTAAAAAGTAAAAAAAAAAAAAAATCTATCTACTTAAGCATATTTATTGTCAAAATGCACTAAATGAGAAAATAACACGCACATAAATTGAACGCAAAAAACAAGCTATGATATTAAGACTAAAAACGCATGTTCCAACATTCTGAACATTGTGTTCAAATGCAGCTCTAGAAAAGGTAACAGCCTGAGGAAAAGTTGATGATGGATCCCCTGCATTACAGAACCCATATTGAGCTCTGACACTCTGGGGCTGACAGCACAGATGCAGGGTAAACAAACAGCGCATTAAGACCATCTCAGAGTCAGGAGGCTGACAGGTTAAAAGACTGCTACCCATACAAATGAGAGGCATCCACTCTCTTCCCCAGACTACATTTCCCATGTCACTTTGGTGTCTGCTTTTAAAACGAAATGCTGTCCTGGAAAGGTCAAAAAGCTGGAAAGGCACACATTTACAAGTTTTCAAAGTGCAAAAATATTTGTTTGCTAAAGATTATGGCAGCAGCATCACAAACGAATGGCTTTCTGCTGGCTGCTTAGTGAGTGTGTTATCCCACGGTGTGCTGGTCATTTGAAACATACTGGGATAAGCCTTATAAACCGATTAGGAAAGAAGCCATACTCCCATAGGCTCAGTGTTTCTTTCCATGACTTTCAGTCTCTCCAAATCTTGAACCAACAACCGCGCACCGCAAGAACACCACATTATCTGAGCTCATGTTTGCAAATATATAAATAACCTTCCTCAAAACAAATAAAAGGTGCCCCAGCAGGCTTTTAATTCATTAAGAAGATACAACTTCCTCACTATTGTTGATTTCTTTCTTTTTTTCTTTCTTTTTCCCTACTGTGTACCGTTCGATCCTGAATCTGTTCAGCAGCTTATCTATGTTAAACACCTTTGACAAGGCTGGTCGGCCTTTGGGACTAGGGAATTCTTTAACAAGACAACAATTGGATTATCTTTGTGTGCAGAGCTTGCCTACACCTCCATGTAAAGGTCATATAACTGGAGACAGATAAGCCACAATCTATGGGGACAACAACCACCGGCGTTACTATTCAATGGATTAGCTGTGTTTTCAGAACTATAAAGACAAACCTTGTGGTAGATCTGTTTGCGTCCTTTTTTGTTGCTGGTTTTTAATGAAAGGTTTCTGTAAAGCTGCAATAAAACAGCATTGTGAATTCTTAGTCACAAGGGTTTAAGAAACTTCTTCACTATATTTATGCTAAACACAAGTAACATTCTTGCTGTCAAATACATAAAAATACGCTCCCATGCACTCATTTCTTGCATACCTGACTTTTTAAATGAGAAGCTGTTTAGTAATGACAATAATGTAAAATTGTAATGATGAAGCCTTATAGCGAATATTCTAGTAATATGCATGCTAATCAGCAACTAGTTAAGACACACTGTAATAAAGTGTTACCGTTTGCCTCAAATGTTGACATCATTGCATTAAATCAAAAACGCAACGTGTGTGGAATCTTTCTTTGTATCATGGCCAGGAAATGTATTTATGGCTGATCAATTTTCTGGTAAAAAGCTATAATATTGCTTGCAAATGTAGAAATTGAGACAAAAGTACTGTAATTATTTCCCTAATGTAGTATGAGGTTATATATCGGTGACATTCTCAGTTTGGATGGTTGGTTGGACAGATGGAGGATAAACAGATAAATATAGATTTCCTGTTATGTTCCATTTAGCCACACTAACCACATTGCTAACTTTAAAAAATGATTTATATCATGGTTTGACATGAGTTTGAAATAGTAAAGCATAACAGTCAGAAAATGGACTGAAAATATGGCCGATGCATCTACCCCCTCGATCCAGTTGCTGATGATGCAAGTTTTTTTTGCAGCACTAGCATGTGTTACTGGACATGTGTTTGTCGGTTTAATGTTCAGCCCAATGGAATCAGGTGAATTATAGCATATACTCTGGACCATTTTGATTCATCAGCGTACACTGCACCAAAACAAGTTTAGCGTCTACTACGCCTCTAATGAGTCTCAGCACAAACAGATGTACCCATAGGACATTTACTAAGTCTTAATTAGAATCCTCTGACAAATCAGACACCAAGGCAGTCTGGCTACTTTGTAAACCCATGCAAACACAATGAATTACACTACAGTGTAAAGAAAGACGTCCCAAATTTAAAAAAAAAACCCAAAGATGTGCAGAAACGCCCTTTGATAGATTGCTCGAATCAATCTCTTAAATCTAAATACAGTGGTTTCCATGGCGACCGTATCTCTGACTTTATTAGATGGTGATGCAGGAACCTCATTCATCTCTTGGCCTTCCTTTTGGTCTATATGTGTGTAAGGTTCTCTTGATTTCTATCAGTTCTCACAGGTATCTGAGGTCTGTGTCAGAAGGGACTATATTTCACTGCAGACCACTGACTGAGCTTCTCTGCAAGTTATAGTAAATCACACGCTTTATTTGCATACAGATAAGAGACACTGCAAAAAATGTACACAGTGCAGTTTTGAGATGTCACAATGAAATATATACAGATCTGTGCAAAAAGATCTAAGGGAAGAAGAGTTACAGAGGTAATATGAGCCAGGATAAAAATATCCGGTGATTCAACATTTGGTGGACACCGTCCAAAACACATCAACTAAGCATATTTGCTGAGTTTTTCAATGCAGTAACTGTATTCAAAACAAGATGTAGGGGAGATTGGGAGCAATTTAACAAACTAAATGTTCTCAATGATGTGGGATGATACTTATTCATAATATGCTCAGTAAAGTTCTCTCTCGAACTGAGAAAAAAAGTCTTTTTATATACACTTTAAAACTGAAAGATAAAATGAGCTAATATCACTTACATTACAGAAAGTTCACTGTACTTAACAGAAAAAGTCACATGAACTTGATACATATATATTGTCTGGTATAGATACAAGGACATAATGGTTTATATTGATCCACACCAACCTTACACCTAAATACAGAAAACTCTTACAGAAAACGCACACACTTCTTAAATTAAAATTAAATTGCGCTATTATGCAGTTTTCTTAATTGCACTGTACATTTAGTTATTTTCAAATATTTAGCTAACATCATAGAAGAGATGTGAATTATAAAGGAAAATGTTACAGTGTCCCTGGTTTGCTATACCTAATATGTTTTAATCAGTCAGCAAAATCATGCTAAATAAATAATCATGATAAAGCCAAGTTTTATAGGTTATACTGATGCCTGGTGATCGGTGTCATAAATTCATAAGCACATAAAGAGAACTTAAAAAAAAAACAGTATTCTTAAAAAATTCTGATGTTTTTCCCCTGTCTGTCTTTGGTAACCTTGCCAATTCAACACAGAGACGCCATTGAACTTAACATCCACAGAATAAAATACATTAAACAATGCCTGCTGTCAGTACCACTGTAAATAAATTACATTTATTTTTTCTACAAATGATTGCAGAGCAATGAATGTATATTAAACCCATGCATTATAATACAGCAGTGATGTGCAATTAATGTCAGGAAAAACGGAGATATTCTAAGCAATGGGTTAATGTATTAAAAGTCTCAGTCTGAGACAACACAGAGGAATAAAGATTCAGAACAAGGAATTCATGTCAAGGTCAATATATACACACATTACAAAAAATACATAACAAACTGCCTTTCAAGGTCCACAAAGACCTATTCTACATTATGCAAATACATAAACTAAAGTTAGCCTAATTTAATGAGAGGATCAAAGAAACCAAGACCGACTCCGGCTCAGTTATTCTGAGATGCTCTTCCTTGGAGACGGTCTCATCAAGCATGATTAGACAAAAGTCTGAGACGGCGCTGTCGTCACACACAGATTAATTAACTGCACATAGATAAATCCTGGGGATTTGTAACAGAGAACATAACATAAAGTCTAGACTCTGTAAGCTATTATCTGTTATGGTCCACAAGTTCATTGATCAGCCGATGTTGAGGTACAGTATAGTGGTTTCTAAGCATTAAACTAACCTTTATTTATTCATTCATTCAATTATTGTTTGGCTTGGCCTTGTCTACACCAGAGAATTGACTTGTAAATGCAGCAAAACATTTACAGTAGATACTCTATCAAGAAAAAAATAGCATGACTTATTTTTACTAACGCTCTGATTTTTGTCCAAAATAAAATTCGCAGATTACATTTAAAATAACCATTTTAAGTTATTAGTGTCTTAACTTAGCAAAATGACTGCAAATGTATTTTAAAATGTAACCGAGTATGCAAACAATACAGATGATCATAATCAATATGGTAGCTATATATTGTGCATCGTTAGGTTTTTTATCCTCTGTCACCCAGACTCTTCAACCCAAAACCTGCTTCAGTCTGCAGTAAGCCAGGATTCACATAGCTCTCCATAAGGCTCCAAAAATAATGCGTCTTGTCTCAAATCAACAATAACCTGAGATGCTACAATAACACATTGACTATTTTTGCAGTCATGTTTTGCAACAAAACTATTTCTTGCACCTGGAAAATATAACTCTTCAAAAAAAAAAAACACACACACCACATTTTGTGGAAAATTTTTTTTACCTTAAAAGCGAAATGTAAATAAAATCTCTGAAAATTACATAATCTACACTTAACATGAATCCGTCCAATGACACTGGACAGCTATTTCTCACGTTCGAGGAATATCAAGAGGACCATTTCCATAACTACAAAGCAGCCCTGCAAGATCCTGAGGAAAGGAGGATTTGGGAAAACAAAAATCCATTGTTACAACTCGAACAAGACATGTAAAATCTAAACCTAAGGCGTGTTCTTTGTACTCTCTTTTTCGACAGCGCAAATCTACTAAACCCATCAAACAGTCTGCACATTTTAGTACTCCAGGGATTCATTTCCTAAAGCAGAAACAGTAAAAAAATGAGGGAGCATATGAGAAGCTCAGAAGCTTTATGGATCCGTCTGTGTGATGCTCATGGGCATTTTTTCCACTCATTTTAAAAGCGACACAGTGGTGAATAAAGTGCTGCATGCACCAGACGTGATAACGACAGATTGGTCTGAAATAAATAACCATGTATAACCATATATATATATTACATCACAACATTCTTCTAAAATAAATCACTGTTACTGACAAAAACGTGATGTGGGATATTGTTTAACATCCTATCGATGAATCAAACCAGTCAGTTCTGGCTCTAAATACTTAATCTTTATAATCAAACTATCGGCAGGAATCAAATTTAAGCACTCAAACACGCTACATGACTAGTTTTTATGGCTCATTTAAAGACTTCAGCTGTTATCTGTGAACAAAAGCGATCAGCATAACAAATACAAGACCTGCAAAGTCGAAGCCCCACAGGAAGACCAATCAACCAACAGACAACAACATGATACAAAACTGACCATGTTGCTAAATAAAACGGTTTTATGTCTCTGTTAGTGCTCAGAAGCTGAAATCTCCTAACAGATGCGTGAGAGGCCAGCTGGTAAAAACAAGAATAATTTCCTGATTACGAAATGAGGCAGAATAATGTTTGAACAGGTAGAAACAGATGTGGCGTGCCTGTTACTCTGAAAGAGCCAGGAACCTTCTCAGCTAGGACAGAAAAATAAGGTGTAAATAACAGCAGATCTGCAGTGCAGCACAAATCAGAGTCTGACACCATCTAGTTTGCTCCTGCCAGATACAGAACATATTAAGTCATTACCACGAGCACAGCTATCCCATAAAACTGATGAATTGCTTTTGATCCTCTCTGATCTCCACATGATTATAGCATTGATTTGACTGGGGTGTCATCGCTCCTTTGTATGTTGCATGGAGTTCCGAGGTCTTACCTTAGGATACTGCTGCACCGGGATCAGCACGCGCTCCGACAATTTGATGTTTTTGTTGCTGATGATATCTAAGTATTTCTTCACCTCGCCATCTTTTCTCAACTCGTCTCCTTCGAACTTTTCGATCTCTGAATGAAAGAAAAACAATTGCACAGGTCAGATAATATCACGACACCCAGCTTTAAATATGAGGCTTTTAGATTTATTCAGCTTCCTTTGGTACATTTATTAACAACAATTAAATAAATACTCTGCGTTGAGCGTAACTTGTCGGCGTAAGCCTGCTAAGCCCTTATTCGCATGACAAACACAAATTGAAAAGCTGCTGCGCAAAACTGTAATATTTTGTGCTTGAGGAATTTTATGGTGCTTTTGAGAATTGAGCCAGAGACTTAGCAGCCACACAACATTAAAGAGGCTTGAAATGAAGCTGTCACCTGGGTTCCTCCAGGGATCCCCTTCTGTCACTGCTAAATTAATGCTCAGCAGAATTGAGAATTATGAACCTGTGCAAGTCGTGTAAAACACGGAGCGGGGAAGGAAGGGAAGGGAAGTCAGCAGGTGAAGGGAGACCATTATTTTTCACCTCAACTCCGGTGAGTCTCTCGGATGCTTAGACCTGCAGAAAACCACATTGTCTCGCTTTCACTTCTACACTGACTGTAGTGAGGAGAAGGAGCATGTCTTTTCAACTTTTAAGACCTGTAGACCCAAAGCGTGTTTGTTTTAATGATAGCTTAGTGTGGTGGTCTTTGTGAATACAACACAGCTTGTCTGCCTTATGAAACTTTCTGTCTGAAAAGTTACTCTGTAATGATCACCTTTGTTTTTCTAAACAAACCGCCTATTGTCTATAATCAACACTTTGTAATAAACAGCTAAAGCAATTATTTTCTGTTAATAATATAATCTGCAAGAGGATTTATGAAGTCATTTCCCCTCAAATTCACAAAGGTGTCCTAACAGCGAAACCAAAGCACATTAATAATGAACATGTCTCACCAATTTTTTTAAAACTGGAAGGTAGGTCTATACTTGGTGCTTTTAAAAAACATTTTCCTTAATTTTGAACACCATTATCGCTTTAAACCACTGAAACGTCACTAAAAACAACATCTTAATCATTATTTTTAGCCTTTTAATTATTAATTTAAATGCCTTATGTCCCCTTGGAAGCTTGCTGAGGCCCTCTAGTGGGCCCCGGCCCCCTGAGTGATCTAATAAACTCAGATCTAATAAAGCTATTTTTGCTTGAAAACCTTTCTAGCACTAACAGCTCTATGGTTGTGAGTTCAGATGCTGGCTGCGGCGATGCATGAACTGGAGAGATTCGGAGGTCTTGCTTCATCGTGTGCCCTTCAGCATGACACTTACTCTCAGGTGGCTGCAAGCGACTAATGGCAAAGCATCTGCAAAATGACAACAGCACCGAAAGGTGAAATTTCTATCAAAAAAGTAAACAATGACATGGTCTATGTAAAAGTCATCTGATCGTGATGTTACATTTTTTGTACAGGGGATGCTGTTCTTCTTGTCACCTTCCCCTTTCCTCCGTAAGGTATGAAAGAAATCAAATCAGGCTGAAAATTTGTAAAGAGAGACAGCAAGGCATACTAAAATTGATTTTATAAGGAGTGCCCACATTCAATCTGAATTATTATTTATTTTTGCATGAAACCATGTCATAGGAATGAGAAAAGTATAATCGCTTTGTCCTCTTGCTTGTAAATAGAAGTTCACTTGAAATATAAAAAGCACTTCTGCAGACTCATTCTCATTGTAATCCTCTAAGAACAGACTTGTGCTCTGCATATTTTATTTGGCAGAAAAGATTTGATTAGACAAACTTCAAAGCTGCCATTATTCCTTTTTGCAACTGCCAGTGAACAAAAACAAACACATTTAACATTAAAAAGAAAAAGAAAAAACAAGAGCGCTGTAAAACCTCTGTGTCTTTGGATTTCATTGATTTTGGATCCTCCGAAACACAATGAAAGCCATCTCTTGAGTATGCCATGCATGCCTGACAACACTAACTAACAAAAGTCTCTGGGTGCTATTTAGGAGCTGCTGATCTGATCTTATTGAGTGAGTAAAAGACCAAAAAGTCCATAAATGGGCTTTTAGTTGATACATATAACAATTTCAAGGGTGAGTGGCTCTCTGGAATGAGTATCGCAGCATAATAGTGAAGATCCAGGCTTAAATTCTGGCCTGGCTTCTTTTCCGACATCTGTTGTTATGCCTTTGCAAAAAAAACACTTCAGCCCAGCTTGTTTAAGAAGTGCCTTATATGGTTACTGATGCATGAATAATTGATTAATCATTCAAAGGTTATATTATATATATAGTTTAACTAACTGATCTACCAAAAAGCAATTAAAATCTGATCATTTTGAAATTTCATCTTGGCCTTATAATA
>JAUMHR010000063.1:9823647-9835601 GCA_032361145.1 Enteromius fasciolatus | reverse complement strand
AGAGAGAGAGAGAGAGAGAGGCAGTGAAAGGAGGAAGAGGGACAGGACCAGCTTGCCTAATTAATAACTGAATGGATTACAGTGCTGTTGGCAAACATCTGCACCCCAAGTGTCATATTTACTGTCTGCCTGTGAACTATGAACATAATTACAGAATACTGGTCCACACAGACAGAGTGTTGCATGGTAATGCTACAAATGAAAAAGCATTTGGCACAAGTAATCAAAAAGTAAAACATCAAAAAGTCTCACGTGAATACTGTTTTATCCAGAATATTCTATAATATAAAAAGAGGGTTATGAAAATTAGAGCGAGGTTACAAAAATAGAAAGCATGCTACTGCATTTAATAAAACCTATTTATATGCAGTATGCAAACATTTCATAAAGTGCAATACTGTATATCCCAAAACAAGCTATTCACAGTATATTAAGCTGGTTTGCATTCAATGTTTACTAGAATTTCATCAAACAGAACTGACTTTTAAAATATTGATTCACACATTTTTGTTTCTGACTAATAATACTAACTTCAGTACATTTATAAATATCACTTTAAATTAAAATGATTTAAAAAAAAAAAAACATACTTACAGACCCTTTGGGTTCTTACTTTAGAACATCTTAATTTATTTCCTGAGTGACTTCTGATTTAGGTTTAGCTGAAAGGTCCATGTTGCATTTTACGCTTCAACACTCTGCTCGGAATCAGTTTGGCAATAGGATAATCAAATGGATTTGGGGTTTCTATATCGATTTCTGAGGGGGGTGAATGGAAGGGATTAAGAGAAAGGAAAAAAGTGTTTGTGTAGGATCAACACCTTTTATACATCCCTCACCACTCAACATAATGAAATCCTTCTGAAAGCCGAAAGCTATGATATACACTTCTTTTGTCTCATCTCTACAATCAAAAGATTGCAATTTATCAAAAGTCTCTCACTTAATTTGTGTTCTCATTTTTTTAAATCTGCCCGTTTGAAGTTTTATTTTCATATTAGTGAGAGAAATAAATGGTATTCGTTTCAGTTATCCAACATCAGTCCATATTACCATTTACCATATTTGTATTCATACCAACCACTTTAGAAATAAATAAATTGCAGCTATATTAAACATCTGAGGCATCTGGTCAAGAAAAAAACAACTAGAGCAGCCTCTGTAGTTACACTTAATAGCTTGGCATAATTTATTCTGTTGCATCATGTATTAAACTAGTAAGAATGGCTTTCTGCAGCACTCTAGTGGCCAAAAATAACACAACAGGATCAGGTAGATCAGGCCAGTGCTTCTCAGTTGGTTTTGCTTCAGGTTCCAGATTTTACATTTAATGAGGAGCAACTCACAACACATGTAAATTTCTCAAATCTGAATAGAAAACTGATCATTTTGGTTTTTTAATTGTCATTTAAAATTCAGTCGTTTTATTCTGTGGGCAGCCAATCATTGAAAGCACAAAACAAATTCTGGCCAGCACAGAATTGTTGTTTGTAATTTGTTTTTGTTTCCTGCTGTTGCATTAACACTACATTGGACTGTGTTTAATTAGAAAAGTGATGCATTTTACAAATATTAACTGTCACATTCTTTAAAGGAACATAAAAAAAACATCTGTCATGAAAACTTTTCAAAATATAACTGTCAAACATTAAAAAAACAACATTCAGAAGATTTAGTCGTCCATTCTAGATTGATGGCACATCAAACACTGAAGGATAATTAGACTTTTTTTTTTAAATGCAGGGAAAATACAAGATACAATTCCTATGTGTTAGGAATAATCAATCTCTATTACATCGTCAAAATAAGTAGAGCTGAAGTACATTGACTTTAAACCTCAGAGCAAGTTCCCTAACAACTATGAAAAATAACGTTTAGTAGTATGCAACATTTTCAAAGTTCTGAGCTGCACTTTAATGGAGCACTTTTTTGCCATGTATCAAAAAGTTTGAGCGAATGCAATCAGCTCAGGGACACTAGCTTTGGTATTTTAGCAGAGTCTCCGATTGTGGAAATGCAATAGCCCACAGTGTGAATTATTAACCAGCACTATTGAGAGAGAAATCAGGAGAGGGGAGGAAATGGGGTAATGGGATATTAAGTTTTGCTCAATTTGAGGACTAAGGGTTCACATGGCATCTCAGGCCCTTGTGTCACATCAACCTCCTGCTTCTTCGCTTTAGATTTATGTATTTATTTATTTTTACAAGCTCTCTGTTTCACACAAAGCAATCCATTCTACCCTGACAAGTGGAGAAAGCTATTGAGACGATGCTATAAACAGCATAGGCTGGTACGAACTGTCCCAGTCTGTAGTACATACTGTTGTACAAAACTGTGTTGCCAATGAAAATCATAGACTGAGGTTAGGAGACATTAAATAACCTTAATGGGACATAATGCTGTTAAACTCCTGTAAGATATATTTTATATTTATTTCTATATTTATTTAATATATTTTATGTTAAATAGCTAATAACACAATCTAATGACACAAAACGCTAAATATATTATTTAGTAACACTTTAATCACAATAGAATACATTTTTATTCGCAATTTAAAACACTGTTCTTGCATCGCTGGGATATATTTGTAGCAATAGCCAAAAATACATAGTATGGGTCAAAATTATAGATTTTTCTTTTTTGTAAAGATCATGTTTCATGAAAGTATTTAGTCAATTTCTTACCAAAAATATATTAAAACCTAATTTCTAATTAGTATAATATGCATTGGTAAGATCTTCATTTGGACAACTTTAAAGGTGATTTTTCTCAGCATTTTTCAGGTTTGACTTTTCTTTGGCCAGAAGCAATGGTTAAAACAATAATAATGGGTATATTACAAACATTTTTGCTTAATATTTGTTGATTTACAGTCTGGAATTACTTTTGGATTATTGTGATGTTTTTAACAGCTGTTTGGACTCTAACGGCACCCATTCGTTGTAGAGCAGGTGATGTACTTTTCAATTTTCCAAAAAAGAAGAAACAACCAACTACATTTTTGAAGGCTTGAAAGGGTAAGCATTTTCAGCTAATTGTTTTACTTTTGAATAAAAATCAAGTGTTGTTTATCTATTAATATAAATTCTACTTTTGCAAAACCTTGGTTTCAAGATTTTCAGGTAAGATCCTATGGCAGTCAGAGGCCCAGAGGCACTAGTCCCACTGGTTTGCATATAATTACAGTAGAATTTATAAAGTAGGCCTATAGTGAGCAGTAGAACGTGCAAGTGCACACAGCTGTTCGTTACTGTTGATTAAAATATTATGATTCATAAAGGTCAGCATTAAGGCAAAATGTGTTAAGGCAATGTTAGGACAGCGCGTCTAAATTAGGCTTATTATGGTGAAGGCCAGAGCAGATAATGGCTGCCACTGCCCCTGGCCATAAGAGTCCATGCAGCCAGCAGGGTTAAATAGTGAGTCTGCAGTACCCTGACAAGCCCAAACCCTTTGTCATCAACAATAATTTCCACTGTGAGCTCCCTTGTAAAAGAAAGTTTAATAAGAGCTTCCGGGCAAAAAAAGAGGATATAAAAGACCTTACATTACTAATTGAAATAGCTTTTTTGACCCACAGGGCAGCCTGATATCAGCAGTTATTACAGTTTGCCTATTCTACTGAGGGAGCTCTCCATGATCAATTAAGATTAACTCATTTTATTGCTCCTCGGGCTACTTGTAAACAGCGCTGAACGTGTCTTGTCTTTTGAGGACCACTACAGAGAAAAAGAAAAATAGTACTCAAACAACCAATGGTTTGTGGTGTATAAAACAATTTGTGTTTTCATAGAGACCTAATCATCTCTCACCAAACATTTATTTGATCAAAAATACCGTGAAACATTAAAGTTGTGACATATTACTATTTGCAAAAACAATATTTTTATATTTATTTTGATATATTTTAAACAGTAATTACATTATTCCTGCATTATTATGACACTTTAGTGTCACACGATCATTCAGAAATCATTCAAATATGATTATTGTGAAAACATGATACTTGTATGATACAAAATGTTGTGATTCAAAAAAAGAACACCATTTATTTAAAATAGTCAAAGATGTAATGTTACAAACGTAATCATAATGGTATTTTATAAGCTTTAAAATCTAAACTTGCAATGTAAATGTAAAAAAAAAAAAATCATTTGATAAAGCATTTGATAATAATTATAATATTAGATATTGCAATAAAAATGCTACAAAAAACTGAAAGCAAATGCATTTAGTACTGAAGAGATCAATACATAGATAATAATAGTAATAAGCTCATTATAATTAGAAATCATTATACAACATGAGTTCCAGGCAAACTACATTAGATCCGAATCTTCCCGTTGAGGCTTGAGGCATTAGCATCACACTACACCTAAGTACAGTTGGTGACATACTGGGTGCCACACTTGAAATATTGGCCAAGGAAAATGACGAATGAACTATATTGTAAAATCAAAGTGAAATTTACTGCACGAAGAGGCTGAAAAAATGATGAATGGTCATAATCAATGCAGCGACATTACAAGAATCAGTAGCTTAAACCAATGGAGTCAGTGTACTCCTCCAGTGCTACAGCCAACCATTTTTCTCATTCACTCGCGCTGGGGGAATCTAATGCATTTAATTGCCACAAATGCACAGCATACAGAATGTTAGCAAAAATATGTGCCATTGATTTTAAGAAACAAATGGTTCTAAGGTGCAAATGAATGTGCAAGTGGAGAGCAATGCATCACACATTATATGCATCCCCATGCATCATAGTGCAAGTCATTGGGAGTGTCTGGCATTAGTTTTGCAGTGTGGCAGGAAAGGAAATGAGCTTGCTAGCATTCTCAGGGACAAACAACAGCTAGTATTTCCCTACTCATTAGTTCCAAACCACATCTAAATAAAGAATCCATAGCTTAAGTGTTTGATCCCCCAGTTGTCTTCTTAAATGCATGAGTGATGCTTAGATCAATATGTAAAGCCCACTAGGAGAAATATGATGCGTTAATTCATCATTAACCCAATGAGATTGGGTTAATATATGCCCTTTGGCTCTAAAACGCATTTTCTTTCATTTTTTCATACACTAAAGAAATCTGTCAAGCTCACTCTGAAACACGTGAATAGCTAGATGATTCAGATGTGAAAGATAAATCTGAATAATCTTTTAGTTTTCCTCATGCCACTGCTTGTAATGAACACATCTGTTTAACTCTGCATTTGTTGTCATACATGCAAACAAATCTCTAAATTATGGTATATTTTCTATTGGTTGAAAGAATATATTGAGCTATGTTTAGTTAAATGCTAAAACAGATCACTCTATTCAATGAAATGACTAAACATGAACCTGTACTGTATATATTTGATCAAATCTAATAGGTCAAATGGATAAATATGCTCTGAAGCAATCTGGACACTTAATGTCTACACATAGGCATAGATTCAGCTAGGAATGGTAGGATGATATCCAACTACTAACATACATTGGGACATTACTATATACCTTCCCACCAAATGCCGGTGTGATGTATCCCAATCAATATCACAAGCTCATTTATTTAAGTGAGAGAAGAACTGGTCCCCTGACTGAGTTTTGTTTCTTCCAAGGTTTTATTTTTCCCTCCGTTTCTGTGAGGTTCTTTGGGTTGCTTATTTCGTGTCTAAAAGACGCTTAATATTCAGATATATCATTCATTTGATGGCACTGCAATTATTGGATATAAACAAAAGTAAACTTAATTGAGCTAAATAACAACTCTATTGTCTTCTGTAGAGAGGCTTTAAAGCTGAAATGAATTCATTTATAATTAATGAATTTTGCAATGTTATTGAACTGGAATTAATCAACACTGAACTGATTGAAGATGCATAATGACACTACTGTCTTCAGTAGAGCTGATTATCACTGGACTGAGCTTGTTTCATAATGAATGAACTTTACACAGTTATTAAACAGAACTGAAACAACACTGAACTCACTGGAGCTGAATAATGACACCACTGTCTTGCTACAAATGATTAACAGAATTTTGGCTCTACCTCATTTTTACAGTTTGTATCATTGATTCATTTACCTACCTGTTTGATTCTATGTAGCTGATTTGAAACAACGCTATTGTATAAAGTACATATATATATATATATATATATATATATATATATAAAAAGTTGACTTCACTTGAACATCACACGATAATTGGAATATTTCCTGATAAACAATATCTCAGGAAAGAAAATATGTTTTTCCCTACTACACCTGGTTCCACTTGACTGCATTTTCTTGGTTATTTCTAAAATGCATAGGGTCTGGGTTACCAGCCTACTTTGAAATACACCTTTCAACTTTTCAAACTCTTGCCTTTTTGCGTCTACAACAATGTGCAAAAAAAGAAATTGGTGAATTAGCAATATGGCAGGTCAGTAATTTACATCGACCCTTCATTAGATGTCTGAGACCAAACTTGGCTTTTGTCCATAATATTATATAACACAGCACAATAAAAGACAGACAGATTACATTCTAGGGTAAAAATCTGCCTGGTCCTCCTAAGAACAAAGCCAGTGAAGATAACTAAACTAAACTAGTGAGTACACATTTAACTTAATATTTGAATGTTGGAAATAAGGCTGGTCATGAATATAAATAAAAACTGTCTAGTTCTGGTCTATGTAATGGTTTAACTCTTCCTTTTTTATGTTGCAAATACAATATTGAACTTTAAAGTAATGAACCTTGACATATGTTCTATTTTGTGTGGTCTAGTTAAAGTGCCAGATATTTCACGGTCGCATGAAATCAATGAATTGAATAAAAGGACTCTTTGTGTAAAGTTAGGTTTAGCTTTACTGCCCTACAAAGGCGGACCACCGTGACTGCTTACAGTTACACTGAAAAAGTGACTGTAGATCGGTTTTTAATTATTTTTCACAAAGTTGAGGAAAACCCCGTCTGTCACAGGAAATATTGTGTGAGAGTCCCAATTTAATTTGTTTTTATAACCCCAGCGCTTTGCCTTTTCACGACGTTGTACGGTAAGCACGTGCCTTTTTTAAACCATTGACAATATGCCAACAGTCCGGTCCTTATCGTCTGCCACAAGTATTTTCTCAATGTCATCCTTATTTTCGTTTTCATTCGGTGAACGATACAGCGCCACTCTCATTTTCTGTTTCGTTTTACAGCTCGTCCAGGCAGTTTTAACAGAACAAAATGCCACTGCATGCTTTTTTCGTATGGCAAATGTAACGTTATAGTGTTAAATCAGGCAAATGTGTAACGTTATATGTTATGTTTAAGTACAAAAAGTAAAACTTACAGGTCGGGCTCGAGTCAGGATATGGTCACTGGCGTGTATTTACCATGACAACAACACGCATGAAAATCAGATCATGTTGTGACAAAGAGTATCTTTGGTTGTGATTTGGCATTTTCCGCTAAAATGGCAAAATATCGTAATTTCTAGCGGTTTTTTAGTGGTTTGTCTGTTTCCTGCACACATAGGCGAAACACATAGCCTATTAGAAAGCATAACTTTAAAATATAAAAAAAAGAATTAGGGAGAATCGATTAATTATGTGAATGTTAAGTAGCCTAAGCACAATCAGAACTTAACATTCCATACTTTTCAACCATAATATGGTTGATACCTACGGTGGCCGAGAGAGCTCAACGCGCTGCAACTTAAGAAAACGCATGCAAACAGAAAAAACGACAACACATTAAGAAACCATCTTCATCAGTTTTGACTACACGGGGGCTGCAAATTCAACGCAACCAAACACGTCTAAACATCTAAAAAGTGACTAGTCTAATATCCAAAAGATCCGAAATCGCATACTGCTTAAGTAGGTACTACATTTAAAGTTGAACATACTACCCAACCGGTAAAAAGTATGTTCTATATAGTATGAATGTGAGTAGTATAAATTGAATTCGGACATACTACATCCGCCATATTGATGTTGTCACGTGCCATGCGTCGTCACAACAGCGGGAAAATTTTAACTTTCAATAAGTGATCGGTTTATTTTGATTGTGTTAAACAAATGTAATTTAATCATGTTTTTTTACCTTCTCCTTCCATTTTTTTTAAATGATTGAAGTGATTTTTTTGAATATATTGTCTCCTCTCCCGGAGCCTCATGGGATAGGAAAGTGTCCATGGTATGTGTACTACAGAATTCGGGCGGAAGCAGTAGGTCATCCGGGTACTTTTTTGCCTACTGAATTTCGAATATTATGAATTCAGACATACTACTCGCCTCGCATACTGTTTTTCATGTACTATATACAGTAGGGAAGTAATCGATTTCGGACTCAGCACCTGTGTTGTCACACTGATGAAGATGTTTTCTTAATGTGTTGTCGTTTTTACTGTTTGCATGTGGTTTTTAAGTTGCAGCGCGTTGAGCTCTCTCGGCCACCATATGATACAGATTTATTGTAGAAACTATAAAAACAACAGCATATCGGTCAAGACCTTGGTTACCATGGTACATTTTTGCAGTGGTCTTCATTTAGTCATGGCATGCTTCTGGTTAGCTAAACATATGAAAGTTGTTTCAGGTAAACCAGATGGAATTGCTCCTTTCATCTCTCAAGCCCTCACTTTAATAGAGCTTGAGTAAACATGACAGGAGCCTGAAAACCTGCTTCCTGTAAACAACCCCAGACACCCTTCTCATTGAGATGAGCTGTGAAAGTTGCATTTACCCACTCTGTCAGTGTTCATCTGAATAAATTACACAGCGCAGTACAGTCCAAGGGCAATATATTAAAATGTGGAGGCTCTCAGTAATATCCTCCCTCCTGACAGCACATGCACATTTGTTTCCTCAGGGCTAGAGGAAGACCGAGGATGAAAACAGTGATTGTGGTGCATGGTGGAGCGTGGGCCATCCCGGACATGTTAGCTGAAGCATCCGTGGCTGGAGTCAAGAATGCTGCGTTGGCAGGCAATGCTGTTCTTAAGAATGGTGGGAGTGCAATCGATGCTGTAGAAAAAGCTGTGAGGTCTTTGGAAGATGACCCAACGTTTGATGCAGGTATAACACATATACAGTATATACTGAAATTTGTTTGATTTAATATTTTAATAGACTTTTTTTCTCTTTGACCCTGACTTTGTCTATCAAAGATTTAAAGCAGAAGAAGTGCAGTTTCGGTACTTCATCTAAGCTCTAAATGGGACAGTATTTCAGCACACACCCATGACACTTTGTTAATGACCATCTTGAGAGTAAGGTGAGAGGTTCTCAAATAATGATCAGATTACAAGGAGGAAAGCAGGGTAAAACAAGACACTTCATTAACACACCCGGCCTGTCGGTGCCAATCTCATTTGTGATGGCTAACTGCCACCATAAGTGAAATGCCTAATCCTCCTCATATCACAGCTGCACATTCAGTGTCTCATCAGGATCATTTTATACACTGGGGTAGCCAGAGGCACAGACTGATCAATAGATGACTAATGCAATCCTGTTTGGAGATTTAAGAGGTAGACATCAGAGTGGATAACAGTCTGGAGTATGTCAGGGTGTCACGACAGAGATAAGAATGAGGTGTCTGTGTGAGAATGAGATAATGTTGTATTACTTCAGAACATATATGTCTGTCTGTCCTTTTATATACAATGAAAAAATGATGCTTTGAAAAAACCTAAAAAAATATTCTAATTTGTTAGAGCTAAATTAGTTTTCATTTATGGATTGGTTTATCCCTAACACCTGTCTGTCACTTTTTGTGGGAAGTGTCGTATGAAATGTGGACTTTGAGAATTTGAGTCTTTCTTGTGCAGGTCATGGTGCAGTGCTGAATATTGATGGAGAGGTGGAGCTGGATAGCATCATCATGGATGGAGAAACACTTGCCACTGGAGCTGTGGCCTCTGTGAGAAACATCGCTAACCCTGTTAGTCTTGCTCGTGCTGTAATGGAAAAGGTATACTTTTCTTCTCAAATAGCTTCAGAATTCATTTTTTGGTATAGAGTTGTCTATGCTGAACATTTACCCCATTTAACTCAAGCAATTTCTCACATATCAATGAATGGGTTTTTTATAGAGGGTGTGATACACAAAATTCTACATATTTAAAAAAAATAATAATCTAAATTCCTTTCTTCAATCATAAAGGCTTATTTTATTTAATTTTCCCATAAAGACTTTAAGAAATAAGTCCAGTATAGATTTATATCTAAAACTGATATTCACACTGGATAAGGAAATAAGGGGAGACCTAGTTCTTGATACTTGTGCTTATCAAGGAGGTCTGTGTGGATCACTTTAAAGATTTATTGTAAAACCCAGAACTGGGTGGATATACCCATTTTTTATTAAATTCTTATAATAGATTAAATGACCAAGAAAGCCATGGTATTGACTTCAAAGGTGAAATTATATGACACCTTAGAATCAGGGTTTTCCCTTCCCTGCAAAGGTTTAGCTTGTCTTTTTCCTCTGCTGCTTTGTAATGACAGGCTCAAAGGGAAATAAATGCTGGCTGATTTTCAGATTGATTTAAATCAGTGCTCTTTGTAATGACATAGATAGTGGTCTCATACAATGATTTATCTCCACATGTCAATAAGACAAAAGCCTAGCCAGTATTTTCAACTTATTTCTACAGTTTAACTTATTTTAAAAAGCTAATTTCCATGTAGGCACAAACCTTAAAAATTAGCTACAAAAAATATATTATTTAACATGTTAGTCTATTAAAGGCTTTTCAGCTAAATAATAATAAAAAAAGTAAAATATTGAAACCAAAATGTGTGAATCAGCAACACAGTAGCATCAGTTCATCATGGCAAGATCGAAAAAGTCATTCAGTCTTACCATTTCACATTACAATGACAACATAAAATCAAATCTGCTATTTTAAGCGCAGTTCAAGATAATGTAATAGTGTATGGTTCTTGGTGTGATTGGGCCTTTAGCCCTACAGTAACCTCCGTAATATCTGGAAGGTTCGTTATTTTCTGTATAACATTAGGCTAACAAACAGCATCAGGCTTAAAAAATAACCACATAATTAGTAAAAATAATTAGTAATATTTACATAGCCTTGGTACTAATTTCTGAGCTGCTGTTATATGAATGCAGTAGTAGCTACTGTATATAATATATGTCCAAGACATTAACATTTTCTCTTTCACCAAAGTTCACCTTGCAAGACACTGGACACGGAGGAAACAAATCCCAAAAAATGCATGATAATTGATTAGTTGCAGCACCTGTCTTGACTGCCCCAAAAGACCTTGGCCTTACAGTGGATTGGCAGATCTCTTTAATAGCCAGTATTAAAAATTCATCAAGTCTTGATCAATGCTGCGATCAAGCTTCACTGACCTCATGCTCTTGCTTTGCTATCTAAAATGCGCAGTATTTGACAAAGAAATATGACATTAATAACCACGTTAATATTTAAAAGTTTCCTAAACCAAAGTTATGGTTTAATCCATTGAGATGTTTTACACAAAGTCACACAGAGAAATAAAATCGTAGACAGCAGGGTATTGTCTCAATAAATAATAGCAGTTCCACATGGAGATGTGGAGAGTAAAGGGTATACATAAGATGTGGTGTAGTTGTTTTGTGCTATAAACTGTCTTGTTGCTAGAGTGATTATGTGGGAGATATTTAAATATTTTCCCTGATTCAGTCAGAACTAAGCATATAAGACATTTAACGACTTAAAGTTGTAAACCTGTCAAACAAGGCCTAAGGGCCCATGTCAATTTGTATCATCTGCATAAAGGCACTGCTGTACATTTGATATAAAGATGTTTTGTAGACCAACCCTGAGGGTAATTCGCCTTGGGTTCCTGCTGGAATATCAAATGGATTTTTATGCTCAATTATACTGTAGTCAACTGAATTTTTCATTTGCGAGTACAGTCTGTGGTTGACATTACACGACAAGACTTGCTGGTTCTGTTCTGTAACAAAA
>JAUMHR010000063.1:9803624-9814100 GCA_032361145.1 Enteromius fasciolatus | reverse complement strand
GTTTTAACGGTCGAGTAGTACGTTCGGTTTTAAATGTAGTACCTACTTAAGCAGTATGCGATTTCGGACGCAGCATCTGAGTCACGTCGGCTATAACAAACGAAATTGGGATCTCGCTCCGAGAGACCAATCCACTTTGAGTTTATTAAAACAGGCCAATGAACATTAGCATGCACTAATTGCATCCAGCTGCAGCTAATCACAGTGTGAGTATAAATGAGCAGCTGGTGCAGTGCATAGTCAGCTTTTCGCTTCGCAACGTTCAGCCCCCTCTCCTGCTTCGAGGACTAGTGGCGTCATCAGTGGTGGTCATTCCGGTGTTGTGTGGGTTGCAACAACAGGTTGCACTACCCCTCTGCTGTGTGCAAGCCGCTATCTCCCCTGTGCGCCTCAGCACACTAAAAGAGTAGCTCACGGGTGGAACGTCTGTTTAAAGACACGTCTTTTTAATTATGCCATTCCACCTGTGCGTTTCTGGACCTGGCCCCGGGTGATGGTCACGGGGGTGGTCATGACCTGGAAGCTCTTTGTGAACTGTTTCCACCATGGTGGTCCAAGAGCACCATCTGTGGCTGTGTCTGGCCGTCACGTGTGAAGCAGACATCAGACATGTTTCTTGAATGCTCCCATGTCCCAGACCGGCCTCTTTGGCAACGCAGTGGAGAACTTTGCCCAGCAAAATAATCCACTGCCCAGAAGCCAACGCAGCAGCCCCTATCTAGGCAGGGCTGTGAAGCCGTCCACAGGGCAGCCGCCCAGCCCATACAGGCCCCTGCCAAACCTGGTGGCACCCAAAAACTTGACAAAAGAGCAGTTTTTTACAGCTCTTACTTTATAGTGCCCAAGAAAAACGGTGGGTTACAGCCGATCCTGGATCTGCGAGTTTTGAACAGAGCACTTAATAGGCTTCCATTCAAGATGTTGACACAAAAACGCATCTTCAAGTGGGTCCGTCCCCAGGATTGGTTTGCAGCGATCGACCTAAAGGATGCATACTTTCATGTCTCGATTCTTTTGTGCCACAGGCCATTCCTGAGGTTTGCGTTCGAATAGTCCTACCCTTCGGGCTCTCCCTGTTGCCCTGCATATTTACGAAGGTAGCGGAGGCCGCCCTGGCTCAACTGAGAGAGCAGGGTATTTGCATTCTCAACTATCTAGATGACTGGCTCATTCTAGCTCAGTCTCAGGTTCAGTTGTGCGAACACAGGGATTTGGTGTTATAACACTTCAGCCTGTTGGGGCTTCTGGTCAACTGGGAGAAGAGCAAACTCTGTCCAACACGGAAGATCTCCATGTTTGGTCCCTGGACAAGATGGGAAGGTTCTAGGTGACCTACCCCAAGGGGTAGTTGACACTATGTCTTCATCAAGAGTGGCATCCACGAGATGTGCCTACGCTTTGAAGTGGAACCTGTTTGTCAAATGGTGATCTTCTCAATGAAAAGACCCCCTGGAGATGCCCAAACCAAGTCGTGGATTCATTCCTGCAGTAGGGGTTGGAGCGAAGGCTGTCTCCCTCCACCCTAAAAGTCTATGTGGCTGCTATCGCTGCAAACCACTACCTCATAGAGGGGAGGTCCGTTGGTAAGCATTACATGATCATCAGGTTCCTCAGGGGGGCCAGAAGTAGGAGGAAGACCCAGCCCTAGCTTTGCTCTGTCCCACACAAGCTCTAAGATGCTACGTTGACTGGACACAAAGCTTCAGGACCTCAGACCAGACCAGCTCTTTGTCTGTCATGGAGACCGGCAGAAGGGGAATGCCGTCTTCAAGCAGAGGATGGCCCACTGGATAGTGGACGCCATTACCCTGCCCTACCAAGCACAGGGTACGATCTTCCCCGACAGGTTACGGGCCCACTCAACAAGGTGTGTGGCATCGTCCTGGGTGCTGGCACGTGGCGCATCACTAGCAGATATTTGTAGAGCTGCGGGCTGGACAACCCCTAACACATTCGCTAGATTCTATAGCCTTTGTGTGGAACCGGTATCCTCCTGTGTTCTAACCTCAAACAGGCAGAGGCACTGACAGGCCCGGTTTCGAGTTGGCTTGTTAACTTCTCCAGAGAGTCCATACAGTAGACATTGTTGAGTTCCTCCGTCTGTTCCTCCGATGAATCCTTGAGAACCGGTAGAGGGCTGGGGTCCATGTGGAGTACCTGAAAGGACTCCATGTGTGTATTCCACGATTAAGATCTAGAGTCTGTGTTTCTCCGGCAGACCTTCTGCTACCTTAATAGGGTTCCGAGATCCCAATTTCGTCATTTCAGACGCGACGTCTCCGTTCCCTTCTTCAGGGAACGAGGGTTACATACGTAACTGAGATGTTTTTATTAACTATATATAAAATTACCCAACACATACATAGAGATAAATGTGATGCTAAATGACTGATAGAAAAGAGTGACATGAAGGAATGGTAATAAATACCAGATTTTAACTATTACTAAGGTACCTCTGGTTTTCAGTGGCCTGTCAGTGCTCTCTGGAAATATATAGGTGGGACGATATGGATTTTCTTCGACAGGCTCTAAGTAAGGTGGAGTGAAAGACAAACCACACACATAGATACATGACTGAAATGTGACCTTCACATTTGGACAGATGAAATAAAAGTGTTTATAGCATGTGATTTATAAGGGGCATCTTTACCTGGAACTTTGTGAATCTGTTTGAACATGTTTCTGTACCAGTCTTTTGACAGCTCTGTGTTCTATAAAAAACAAAAAAAGTGCAGATGGCATTGTATTTATATGAGATTTTTGATATATTTATGTAGTCAAAGTCTAGACATCTTGAGAATTAAGAGGTGGTCATTTCTTACCCTTACTGGGACTCTGGGTGCCTGGACAACTGAATGTTCAGACAGTCTCATTCTCTTTCCTTCCATGTCTGCTGGAGTCTCAGAGGAAGATTTATTCTGGCTGACAGCAGGGCTCCAATTAGGGCCACTGCCCTGCTCCGCCACAGCTTCTGAAGCACAAACTCAGATCATAAACAAACAGAACACACGACAAAATACACACTGGTCTGGTTCTTTTTAGCTTACACTTATCTAGGACAAAATCTTTAAAAGTATCACTAAATGATTTAATATTTAAATGAGCGGGAATGTGCAGGAATATTTTTTCCTAAGAAGGTCATACATACAGTACACACACACACACACACATATATATATATATATATACACATATATATATACTTGTATTTGACAGATGTATTTTAGGATTTTTAATCCTGTTTCAATTAAACAAGTTTCTGTTATTTTCGGATGCTTCTCTTCATTAATTCTGAAAATTGTTGAATACTTGTTATATTTGTCATTGTACTGACTGATGCCTGTTTATTCCAGATTAAGACCTTTTTGACAAACTACTGTGGTCAGAATGATCACTATGCTAGCAGTGCTGCTTAAATTTTTAATGCATGTGATACTTTTATTTCTAAACCCCTCCTGAAATGTTGAGAGGCTGGTGTTTACCTCTGCTGTGCTGCAGCAAGACGATTGTTGGGTTGACACTGCTGGTGGGGGGATATGAAGAGGACACTTTGGCTGATGAGGTAATAGCACTCGGCTGATCAAGGCAGGACGTGAGCTGAGACCGACTCTCACTTACAGGTGAGTCCACCTGAGGAGGACACATAAAAAAAACTAATTTGGATTTACCAGTATTCCTTATGGGGGGAATTTGCATGAAATTTGCTTCACTACACTTCTCTCTCAAGCAGCCAATTGTTGCAAAGATCCCTCTGCAATGCTGATAAATACATTGAAAAACATCATAGAATAGCACTTAAAGTGTTTGGTTACTTATAATTTTTTGTCTTCTGCCTTGAGCAGGTCATCATCAACATCTGTAGTATTCAGCTTCATAATAACATTTGTTAAGATTTATATAATGCTCAGCCAGTTTTATAATATTATAGTAGGCTACTCATTTATATAATTTACACAAAATTACTAATATTAAAATATTTTTTAGGGTCAATTTTAATTTTTAAAGGGATAATTCACCGGTGGTAGCCACTGACAAACATTGAAAGAAAATACTATGCAAGTCAATAGCTACCAGCATTCAACAGAGTAAAACAATTAATACAGTTATGGAACAACATGAGGGTGCAAAAATAATGACATTTTCAATTTTGGGTGAACTATTTCTTTCATTTTAATTTAAGTTTTAGTCATTTGTTATATGCCTCTGTCAGTCTTTAATTTTTTTTAAAATTTTTAGTCATTTTAGTACTTTTTTTTCAATTACTTCTAATACTTCAAATAGCTTCTACTGTAGTTTTTTCTACGTCATATTTTTATGGTTTTTTTTGTTGTTTTTTTATTATTTTAACAGTAATAGTTTTAGGTAACAATAACAACACTTGCTTAACAAATCACTTGTTAAAAGTAAGTTAATAGTCAGAAATTCTATTCTTTTTTAAGTAGCTTCTCCTCTAATTCCTTCAAGCACCTTTAGGATACATAATTGATCATCTTGGCTCTATACCATTATAGATGAGAATGCAAATAAAAGAAATGTCATCTTGCTTGTAAAATACTGACAACATTCATTCACAGCTCACATTTGAATTATTTTAAGATTGAGGAGTTCCTCTGTGTCTCCAGAGATCTTGGGATTGAGCTGTTTAATTAACACTGATATCAATCTCTAAATAGTATTTTTGCAAGAAAGCAAAGCCTTGCTAAAAGGAACAAAGTCCAGACATGGTGACTCACCTTTGTTGGTGTCTCATTGACTAGAGTTGAATTTAAATCAGCTCCGGTGTTGTTTACACTTCTCTCAGCCAGACTTGTTTCTGTGGCATCTCCATTGACCGCACCAAGCCATCCACCTGTAACAAATCCAAACAGTTTGGATTCTCAAAGCTTTAGCCAATCTCCAAGGCACTTTTTAAAACCTAAAAAGGCATAAACGTGAAATAAAGCTGCATCCACTTTGCAGGAAACCTGTTGGTTTCCAGAACTAACCACAATTTATGCCACAACAAATTCCTTAATCCTCCATTAAACGAATCACCAGCCAGAATCTGTCAGAGCTGAACCCCACAGAAAGTCTTAATCCACTGAGATGCTAATATATGACTGGAAAAAAACGATTCTCTGAACTTTGTCAGAAGAACAAGGGGACCATTGAACCCACTATAAGAAGTGTTTGTTCCAAAGGCCTTTTTATTCAGGCACAACAACAATTAAGGCATCTCTCCCAAGTGTTGGCAGTTAGCCAGAATAGTCCCAGCATGGAGATGTTGAAAACGTCCACGCTGAAGGTTTCCATTTTCCACAGCTCAAAGTGGGTGGGAACAAAAGACATCTTTGATTATCCCCTGCAAATATGAACATTCACTGAAAGTTATTTGACCAATGAAGTTGACAGTCAGACAATGCTGTATATGTTCCACAAAAAATATTAATTTGTCTGTATTATTTACTGTGCAATTTAGCAGCTAACCACACCATGCCTGTTCACTGTCAAAATAGCAGAACATGAACCTTTTCATTAATAGGAAAAGAGGAAACTCAGTAAAGCACCGCTCCTGTAAATTTCCAGTTAATGGAGGTATGAAAAAAAAATAAAACATTATCTGCAGCTTCAATCATATCCTAAGTAACAACAATTAGTCTGGCACTGTCCTGTTTTGTGCAATATATTCAGAGCACTCTCCTATTGACAAATCCTTTATTTCCAACTCACTTTTGGCAGAGTTCTTGGACAGCTCTTGGCTTGTGCCATCCTCATCATCGATATGCACTAGTGTGGCTCTCAAAGTAACAGCACCCTTGCCCTTGCAAACACGGGTAGGGTCCAGCTCTGCAAAATCACAAGCAAAGAAACTGATTTTATCTTTTCAAAGCACTAAATACATTTTCATATTAGTCATTTGTTACCCTGGACCACAAAACTAGTCTTAAGGTATATTTGTAGCAATGGTCAACAATACACAGGGGTCAAAATGATCTTTTAAGGATATTAAGTAAAGATCATAGTTTGTACATTTCATGCTGTAAATATATCCAAACTTTATTTTTGATCAGTAACATGCATTGCTAAGAATTTAGACAACTCCCCAAATCATACAAATACTGCTCTTACCAGTAGGCATGAGATCAGGGGAACTCTTCATGATCCTCAAAGGAGTTACTCGCACAGCAGATACAGTGCGCCGACAGGGTGGACGTGCTGCAAAACACATACAACCATGAGTGAGATGTGGAAAAACTTAAGAGAGCTATTATATTTTCATTTATCATTGTTTTCAGTCTCCTCTGTGGCATTTTGGGACCTGGCCCACCCATTGAGAACCACTGAATTCGATTTTCTGAGTTATTTGTTAGACTTTAAAGAGAACAACAGCTCTAATAATGCTCATATAGAGACCCCAGGGCTTTTAAGTTCTAGGAAGATTGTAATCACAGTGTTCTCTGAAGGCTGGCACGAATATCAAGAAAAGATGGATGAACGGAAGGAAATAGGGGGCCTGGCAGTGAGAATACTGATCCAACAATGACTCAAGCCAGAGAGAAGGACAGAGAGAGTCTGTTTGTGATTGCTTACTCATCAGCCTCCTGAATCAAGACATTAGACAGCTATTATTCCTTCATTGTTACTGTCTTTTATGAATTAGTTCTTTAAAACAGGCTTAAACAATATCATATAGTGAACTTGCATGCAGGTGTTTAAATTACCTTATGCTGGTTTATCATAATTCATACTGTTTTCTTTTGTTGCTATTGTTTTAATTTATGCCAGCCAGGCATGGATAATGTCAAGAAACTGGATGGAGATACTGAAAGTGTGGCAAACTTACCAGGGGCTGCATCAAATTTCCCTGTGCCCTCTGCTGGAGAGCCCTGCAAATGAAAACGAGCGAAAGCAGAGATGAAGGGAGATGCTGAGACAGAGAACAATGTTGCTCAGCATGTCATTAGGAAAGAGGACAAAGAATATTGAGTGTCGGACAATCAAGATTTCAGCAACTTAACTTAACATCTCAAAAAAGTGGGGAGGGTGAATGACCAACATCTTATTTCACGATTTGAGAAACATTATCATGATATATATATTGTCCTACTGCAAAGCCCTAGCAAAAAAGTAGGACAAATAAACAGTGATCACAAAAAACCCTGCCCTGCTTGCTTGACTTTCTATATTTACGCCTGATCTCAATGGCTCTGAATATAAATATTTAAAAACAACCTGATTGGCTGGATTGTGAAATTTTGCCCGGAATAACGTTACAAACAATCTTACTAATATGGTAAGTGTGAGGGTGCTGATGCATGAGGAGACTGACTATCCCTCTAAGTGATGTGTCACACCTACGGCTGTGGTTCACACTGAAACAAGATACAAAGTGACCCGTTACAGAACATTGGCTGAGTAAGAAAATATGGGTCAATGAAAATGTATATGTTTCAGTAGCTGCCAATGGATATCCCTCTAGCACAGCTATATACGCACTATAACAAATGAGTAAGACACTTTGGATAAAAGTGTCTGCCAAATTAGATCATTTAGATACTAATTGCTAGTAGCCAAAGAGAGCTTTCTTTATACAAAAATAGTCCTATATAATTGCAGATATTCCTGTAACATTTCTAATGGATTCCAATGTAAACATTATAAACCATCTGTCTCTATGCAAGGTTCTCTGACCTATTATAGACTGCAGTTGCTGTCTATAAGAAATCAGAGCCAGTTAATTAGCCAAACAATTAAACTTACATATTTTAATAGAGCCTTAATGAACTTATATGGTATATAAGAATGTAGACAGAAAAGGCTGTAAGCACTGGATTTACCCACTTGAAAATGGATATCATCCTAAATTTGGAGTTGTTGAATAGTTACGTAACAGCAATTTTGTAATTCAATAATGCACAAATATGCTGTTTATTTTAAACGTTTATATAGCATACTGAATTGGATAAGTGGGAATCATTTTCCATTGTAAATTTAAAAACAGGTCCAACAAAAACAGCTGCATGCATCAATCCATCAATCAAGAGTCACATGGTTTGAGGATCCTTAATACTCTGAATTGCTCCACATGCTGCCTTTGTAGAAGATACGCTAATAATTCTGATTTAACTCAAGCTTTGGGGAGTTTTATTTAATCCAAAGCCATAACAGTCAATAATCATATATGAAACTGATTTATTTTTACATATTAATATCATACCGACTCAGCTTACCTTTAAGGACCTTCACCTTCAGAGAACTTCAGCTGAGCTTAACTTGGTTTAAAGACCAAATAAACACCCAAACATCGATGGTGTCCTTTTAAATGTCCTTTGTTGCAGCCTATCATACAAATCCATCATGTTCTTTTCTCTTCAAAGAACTGAACCTTAACAATGCTTTGCCTCTTTCAACTACCAAGATGGACCTGTCAGCACCTGCCACCTGGGAATGTGGCACCTACTTAGTATGTGATGAACGAATTACAGCATCCTGCTTTCCATCCACCTCTCTATCCTTGTCTGGCATGCTAAGCACCTCATGAGGCTATGAACTATATTAAGATAACTATAAGATAATAGAAAAAATATGTTATAAATCTGGACATTTGTCATACTCGTATGATAAAGTTAGGAGTGTTGACTGTTTGATTTGAGGGGTATCAGAACAGGGCATGGGCTAAATTGGATTAGACACAGTAAACAGTGACCTGGGAGGTCATATCAAGGTCAAAGGCATGAAAATTGACAGTTCAGGACACTGTAGTGTATTAAAAACACTTATGATGACTACATTCTAAAAATAAAATAGATCCAAAATAGTCTTTCAGATAGATTTAAAAGGCATAGGAAATTAAAAAAGAAAAACTTCAATCACTTATTCGTCCAAGCCTAAGACCACAACAAATGTTCTCTCATTAGTCCAAAATCATGCTCCCCATAGCTGTACAATGTCTGTATATCTGTACGTACTGCATTTTTTATAATAAAATGCAACAGTTCTGTATTCAAACAGATAAATCGTGTGAACAGACAAATTTCTGGAAACTTGTTGCATTGTGCCTGGTAACTGGTAACTGTCCAACTGGCTTTCTTGGGGCAAAGCTGTAAAACAGAGCAACAGTGGAAAGGCTCATGTCAGACATTGGTCCAAGTCTTTGTTTCAGAACCACAACACTGGCTCAAATCACACTCAAGGCCAAGCTGTAACTCTCAGGTCCACAGTTTTGGCTCATGTAGCTATGGGTGAGAAAAGGGGCGTCCTGCAGGGGCACTTAGTAGCTCAATAAATCAATTCCTCCATGGAGTCGCTTACATTTATGAATGTTTTAGCTCACTAAAAGTCCAATACAAAACATTAATGTTTTATTTATAAACACAATTTTGTATTTTTTTTTATGCAGAAAAATTAAACTCATATTACAGTAACTGCAAAAATATATATCAAGACATACTGTCTCAATGTAAACCATGCATTATTTTTTACATTTTATATTAAAAACCTTTTAATCTGGTTTACTTAATTTGGTTAAAACTGTAATAGATCGGACACCTAGGACACTGTATGTAATTTTATAATAAAACTTAGTATTGTTAAATGTACAGTTTTTTGGGGGGTTTTGAAGCGAAAAGGAACTTTATAATTTACACTTAAAAGCCATGAATTTACTTTTCTGCTATCAATTAGCATTATAGGTTCCATCTTATCTTCTGGCAACCACAAATGAAATAATGATAAAATAAAAATACCTCATCCTGCTAACACGCATTTATGAGCTTTTTCCCTAAATTGCAGATATCACATATACTAACTCTACTCACTCCAATATTTTAGCCACAATCTGTTTTTAATTCAGAATAGTATCAATAACACACAAGTGGTACAACTATTTGATGTTTGTTTTGTTTGATTTAAATTGATGATAAATTATACATTCTTTTAAATGTATAATCTTATATTTATTTATAGTATAATCTTACATATTTTACACATACTGTACACACACACACACATATATATATACACAATATATATATAGCAACACACACACACACACACACACATACGTTACATTAGGCACATCTTTTGTTTATTTGTTTTAGTATAGGCAACTTTAAAAAAAACATAAAAAGCCCCTTTGATGAGCATTCCTTTGCTAAATTTTCTCAGAGTTTATTCCTCTGAGCAACACCTCAGTCTTGTGAATGTCCTGCTTATCAATAATGCTGCTGAAAGAACTTGTCAACTTGCCTGTGAAATTCAGCCAGATATTCAGAAGCCAGAATTTGATGTAGGGTTGGGCACTGTTTAGGGTTTTTTCGATACCGGTGCCAAATCGATACTTTTAAAATGGTTCCGGGGTGCCTGAATCGATACTTCCGTTCAGTTATCAAATAAAAACAACACAGAGGGATAAATAACAATTCATTTCAATATGCAAATAAATATGAAACTGTACATCTGTTCACTTGAATGAGTTATCATAAAATTGCATGAAAG
>JAUMHR010000063.1:9778044-9794746 GCA_032361145.1 Enteromius fasciolatus | reverse complement strand
TATATATATATATATATATATATATATAACAATATTTATTGAATTTTTATTTATATTCAATTACAATGGCACTTGGCACACACAAACCATCAGAGAAGATTAACTTCACATTTATTAAGCAAGCAGCAAACATATAGCTATTAGATTGAGTATAAAATAACTTTGTCAATGGGATTTTGAGCATATAGCCAAAAGATAAAATTTGTTTTATGTACATCACGTAGGCTAAATACTCCTAAATATAAATATGTGCATTTGTCAAACACCTCCACTGTACTATACATAGTGGAGGCCTCTATAGAGTCCAGCATTTACAAATAAAGCTTTGCAAACTTTAGATATTTTTTAACAAGGACAACAGTATGGAAGAAAAATGGCTACATCCATTTAATCATGACTTGAATCAGTTTTACCTTCATGGTCTAACAAACAGGAGCACACTCATAAACAAATACTTGTACACACACAAACCACACATCTGCCATTTTCACACACCAGTGCCTTCACACTGTTCATGCTGTTAAATACACTACGTCTCTGCTTCTTTTTGGCTGAACATAGCCAGCAGTAAAAATGAGTACATCAATAAATATTTTTTTTAAATGCATAAAACTATTCAGCTTTAAATCTCGTCATCTCCTAAACAATCCCAGCAAACACAATCTACATTGGAAGTGGAACTCAGAGAACACAAACCAAATGGCTATATTGCAAACCAATAAAAGACATATTGCATATCTTCAGCTGAAGATTTATAACTTAATACTCATAAACTAAGGTGATTGTTTGCATTGCAAGTTGAGTCTAGATTAAAACCTTTGATACTGAAACCACAGACAGTATATGAGAAATAAGACTTCTGAAACTGTTGTTTGCATAATATCCTCTGTGCTACGCAGATGGAAGTTGGTAAAAGAATATAAATGGCAAACAATTTTCCTTAAGAGGCATTTTCATACAAAACCTCTTTAAGGTCATTGACTGACATGGCAGCAAAGCAGCTGTCTTCAGTTTTGAACACAACCAGCTTGAAGAGTCTTACAGCTCTCAAAGGCTCAACAAGAAAAGTGCAGAGTTGACGAAAGGCAGCCATGATGAAGCAGGCCATCACCATGTGCGTCTCGGTATTGGTGGAGGAGGCATGGGCCTTTGCGCAGACGTCTGATGAACAGGACGGGAGGGAGTTGATACATATCGCTCGTTTAGTATCTCTGGAGTCCTAAGAGACAGCGGGTTAAATTTCAAATGAGATATATACTAACTGAACTCCAGACAAAGTAGGGAAAAAGGTTACAACTGTTAAACTTAAGTAGCCTAATAAATACATATTAATATATGTTGAGGGTGTTTTTTTAGCCTCAAATAATAGCCTTAAATAGTGAATCCTATTGTTTAAAGGTTTGGGATATGTTTATGAAAAAAAAACAGTTATGCTAAATCTTATTACAATATAAAATGAGTGTTTTCTTTTTGAAAATATTTGTCATTTATTCCTATGATGTCAAAGTATCATTTATAGCAGCCAATACTCCATTCTTCAGAGACAAATCATCCTAAATTAGTTTTTTCTATATACAAATATTTTCACTTTATTTTAATTTTTTTTATATACATTTATTATTAGTACTGTCAAATGATTAATCACAATTAATTGCATCCAAAATAAATGTTTACACATATGTGTGTATTGTGTATATTTATTATGTATGTCTATAAATACACACACACGTATGTATTTAAGAAAATATGTATTGTTTATATATTTAATATATTTCTATATGATATACTTTATATGAATATAAAAATATTAGTGCTGTCAAATGATTAATAGTAATCAATCACATCCAAAATAAAAGTTTTTGTTTACATAATGTATGCACTACATGGAAGAAATGTATTTTTATATATTAAATATATTTATTTATTATATAAATCATCTGAATATAAATACAGGCATGCAAATACATGGAAATATTTTTTAAATATATACTGTGTGTGTGTGTGTGTGTGTGTGTGTACATAATAAATATACACTATACACACATTTATTATATAAACAAAACAATTTATTTTATCAGCACTCATTTATATTTGTACTAGCTTGTCCCCAATCTTTGAACAGTAGTTTATGTCAGTTGTATGTTTATCATAGTTCATGTTTTATTTCAACCTTATGTATTCTTTTTGGGTTTTTTTCTGTTTTTTTGAAAGGTTTGAAAATATCCCTTATACTGATGAAATGTTTAGCATTCAAAATGTAGCACCATCCGAACATCTGCATGCTATCTTGGTTGGACGTGCACAGATTGCACACCTTTCTAAAATTTCTCTAAATTAACATAGCTCCCAAAATCTAGGCAAGATACAGGCAGTGGATACATGGCACCCACATCAGAGTGCGGATGTTCATCACCCGCCCCCTCTGACAAAACACAGATCCTGTGATGTTTGTGTTTGTGTATATTAGCTGGTGAAGATGTAGCACGTTCTTAAGCCACACTCCATCTCTATACGATTTCAAGGCTGATGCTTCTACATGCTTCTACAAGTCACTGATGGAAAGTTAAGCATCACAAACTCAGGCGTTGTGGTTAAAAGAGTTCAGCGATTGATGCTGTGGTTTGTCACATGGGGAGGTGTAGAGTTTCATACAAGAAGCACCTTCGCTTCACCTACAAACTTTTATCCAGTCATCTGATATGCGCTCAAAGTGAAACTTTTCGAAAATAAAACCAGACTAAGCCACAACTGTCTATGTACTTCAGAATAGAGCTATGACAGAAAACACGCTGGCCTTTCTTTTAGGATTACAACAAAGTTGGTTTTACCTGGTATTTTGTAAGTATGTATTGTATACATTTTAAACACGTACCTCTCTATTACCCGTGGAGGCACTCTGGGTGGAGGGAGTATAGGTGGAGTATCTACTATAGGCCGGAGAGGCCGTGGAGGAAGTGGAAGGTCCGGAGGCTCCTTAAATGATTAAAGAAAAGACATTTGATATGATGGATTTCTAATATAACAACCTAAGCTAGATACTTTGTGTCAGTATATTTTAGTGTAACAACAATCTGTGACAGCAAAGCTAAATTATTAGCATCACCCTTCAGATCCTTCAGAAATCATTTCTGCTATGCTGCTCAAAAACTTGCTGAAAACAGTCATGCTGCTTTGCATTTTTGAGGAAACTGTGATAAACATACTGACCTCACATTCTCCTTCCACCCCACTGCTGTTGCTGACAGTGCTCTGAATGCTCAGTCTGTGACTGCTACTACCTGCACGGGTCAAACCTTTACAATTAAATTGTAGAAACACTCCATACTTGTAAACATGCTACTGTTCACAGATATATCAGATGTTATTGTGTGAGATTCAAGAAGTTATTTATTACATACTAGAAGTGCTGGAGGTGCTTCCTGTCTGCCAGCTTCCTCTCTGCAGCGGTCTGCTAACAGGGGGGGGTTGGGCAATCGACCGAGGTGCAGGTTCGTACACTGAGCAATTCACGTTCATTTGAGAACCCCACTGAACATTTGTTTGCATGGGTGCTGTAATCATTAGCTCTAATGGAAAAACAAAGATTTGTACATTCTAATAGCAAGCCATTACTAGTATATAGTAGAAGGATATGTGTTCTTCGCTTCCTTACCATTTGCCCCTTTGCCTCTACAGCGTCGAGTGATGCTGTCTCTTAATCTTTGCAAATTTTCCTTAAAGAAAATGGAGAGTGTTACAGAGACATCGGAGACACTAATTACATTTGTTAAACCTATGAAGGGTTATCACAATATTTGTTACACAAAGCCTCTAAATTATCCACTTTCTCAAATCTTTGCTCAGATCTAATAAACGCAACTTTATATTTTTAGAAATATTTCAAAATGAACATCTGCTGGAGTGAAGCAACGTAGGGTTCATTTAATTGTCTGTACAGTGCTTTTTAGGGGAAAAGAAATTTGTTATTATTAAATATGATACAATAGGTTTGTAAGGAACAATCATCATTGTATTGTTGCATTGTAATATATGTATTGCCTTCCACAATAAAATCTTCGATCATAAAATTAAGCATTTAAATATAATCTTATTAAGACCTATTATTGGGAAATACAGAGTGACAACTGATTTTTATATGCATTTTATTTATGTAGTCCACTGTACTGATATAAAGATCCGAATTTAATCTACTTCAGTCATATAAATAACATCAAAGTGCATATTTTTACTCGGTGTGGGACTGTGAAGGATGTAGAATAAGGCAATAATATGTGCTTAATTAGCACATATTCTAGTAATATGCATGCTAATAAGCAACAAGTTAAGACACCCCTAAAATAAAATTCTATCACTGAATTTTTCCTACTCGAGTATGAGCTCCATATTCTCACTATATCACATTATATGAGCCCTGAAAGCCTGATCAAATATTATCCTAAAAAAAATGGCAAGAAATATGCAAAAATTAGACTTGGAGTTACCTGCTGAAAGCGGAGAGAGCGCCATCTTTTATCTTGATCAAACTGCCAAGCCTTGAACTCCTGCACTGCCTCTTCCACAGTCAGCTCACCCACCTTCACCCTCTCCTGAAGAGAGATGAGCTGCCTCTGTCCCGGAGTCTTCATGCCTGCAAAGGGGTCATGGTGACTGCTCATGTCTCTGTCTCTCACCAGCCGTACAGGAGCTACAAGAATTTAAAGTCAGATTTAATTTCAACTGAATAATCCATATTCTGTTCATATACCCATATGGTTCGCAATTAGGCTCTGAAACTTTTAGGCAATACCTGCATAGGAATCACTTTCTGGCCGTTGACTGAGTGAGTATAAAGGATCCTTGAGACAAAATACTGTAAAACAGGTCAAATTGAACTGAAATTACTATAAAGGGACTGTTTTCAGAAACCAAAGATTTCCATTAGAATTCTTTCAAATTTGAATTCTGTAATAATTTACTCACCCTTTCTATCATTCTAAAACTGCATACATTTTTGAAACATATAAAATACATATTTTGAAGAATGTTGAGAACAACGTTGATTCCCAGTATTTACCAACATTCTTCAAAATATCTTCTTTTGCGTTTCAAAAAAACAGAAAGTTATACAGATTTTGAATGAGATAAGAGTGAGTTAATGATGCAACAGTTTCTGTCATTAGAGCATATTTGTTTGCAATGTGGTTTAGCTATGTTTGCATAATTAACTTTTGGTTTGCACCTTTGGAAATGTAGGTTGTGTTCTCTTCAGGTTCTGGCAGGTTGGCTGGTCGTGGAATTGGCGCTGGTGGGCGGTTGATTATTTCAGGGTTGGATTGTGGTTCCACCGTGTCATAAATCTGATCAGGACAGCACGGATTATACGGGTCCTCTTCTATGTCCCCATAGATCTCTGCATTAAGGTCATGGTAGTCTTCATCATCCATTTCAGGTAATCCACCATTGGTTGAAGTATGCTCAAAGGGTTGTAAACTCTTGTTAGGTTGTGCTAAAGAAAAACAACTCATGTTATTTAACAACTGCACAATATATAATACCGAAGAATTGTTTATTATACCCATTTGTACACCAGTTTACATCTTTATAAATGGCAGATATTAGCAAGTTGCTCTGACTTCGCACTACACAAACAAGCTACATCCTGTGGCAGAGAGGTTTGAAAACACATACTAGCAGAATAAGCTAAGTTAACTTAATAACTGAACTATTTCCTGGTGCGGTATGTAACAAACATAAAAAAAAACCTATAAATAATATATGTTGTACACCGGGTGAAAATTCTGATGCTTTCAGAAATTTTAATAAGTAACACAGTTTTTACAGTAAGTTTTCACAGATGTATATGTAAATGTATAAAACGACAAGACGGAGGGTGTTATCACACGGGAAAGCATGACAGAAGTCTCATAGTCACAGAAGCAACTGCTGTATCATGACATTTTTCATTGATGTACCTTCAAAAAACTTTCTCAGTATTGTCTCCGAGCTGGAGTCCTCCAGAGCACTTTCTAGGTCATCATCTGTAGAAACATGAAATTTGTGTAAATAGTTAACATCACAAACCTAAGACACTGGGCCTAAAAACATGTCTTTTGAGGCTTATATTTTATTATCACATAATCATAGGTTAGTAACAAAAAATGAATTAAAAAAAAAATCACTATGCAATAATGACTACTGTTCTTGTGCAAGAAATTATATCCTAGAATTTCGAAAGAAAAAGGCGAGCACTGACCTATGTCAGGATTTAGTTTCATCATAGACTCGTAAATGTCCTCATTATCGAAATTTGAGATGAAATTTTGGGAAGCCGTCAACATATCCTCATAGATGTCCTCATTGCCAGAGGTGTTCTGAGATTCCTCCATGTGGGTCTTCACTAAATCTACTGTCTCCTGTTTTGTTTGATGAAAAAAGAAAGCTTGCATGAATTATCGGCATCATCACTGCTATGCTGAATTGAAAACAAATAGAAATACTGTTGAATAAATGTGTGCTGATTATTAACAGAGCTATGTAACAATGAAACAACGCTGTGATATTTAGTTTTACATGTACTCATAAATGTATGTGTTCCCACAGCGTTTCATGAATTGTTTGACTCGGTTTACTACAAATTGTTGTCAGTTATTAAAGATTTATGTAATTAACTCACAACATATTCATCCATAAACTGCCTTAAATCGGAGAAGCCACTCTTCTCGGCCAGTTTGTTAGGGTAATCCCCATTTTTGTTCATCACACTGTAGGCCTGCATGGCTCCAGGGCACCGCAATAACAAAGATGTTAACTTTTTTAAGCCATACTTGGCTGAAAAGTGAAGCAAAGTTGGAAGCTCCACGTCACGGTGATCTGTAAACAAAGAGATCGCTTTTCATTATTGTTAAATAGAGCTTCCTGTCCTCGAAAAAAAAGAAAACTAACTATCCACACCAGTTCCTTAACTTGGTGTTACGTTATTTACCACCATAAAAGATACTCATCACAAGTGTGACTTCTATAAACTATAACACAAGCAAGTTGTTATGAATGAAATCGCTTACCTGCTGGGGTGTTATCTGTAATTTGACTAATTCCAAATATTTGTAATGCATTTAGAGGAATCCGTTCTTCCAGACAGTCTGCAAGCACATTATCCAAAGACTCTGGCACCTTTGTTGTGATATCAAATGCCTGAAAATGAGATATTATAGAATAATAGATCAGTCTGTAAATTTTCTGTAACTATACTTAAAAAAATGGGCAAGCAAAATGGTCTGTGCATTATCATTTAAGGAATATTAATTTCTGATCCTGTTGCCTTATAATATATTTTTATAAATATCTAAAATGTAACGTTTTTTATTGTTACCGACAAAACAAATTACATAACATTTCTTGCATTACTGATTTCAAAGCTGTGTGTTGCTATTATTCAGGCAATACCACAGAGATCTGACATACAATTACAACATATTATAATATAAAAAAAAGTTAAATAATTCATTAATTTTATTATATTAAAAATGAATTAATTCTGAGACCTTACATGTTTCATCACACAAAGTTTCACCAATATGTGTTATATATATATATGCAAATTTGAAAGTGCTTTGCAAATTAGCATGCATGTCTTAACTCCATTGGTGCACTCATTAACAAGTCATTTCAGTTTTTCTGTTTTAACTAATTTTTTTTGTTTGTTTCGTCATTACCTGACACATAAACTGCATTGGATCTGTTGCTTTCTTTAGATACTTGCAAATCTCCTCCATTTCTGTGTAATACGTTATAGTTGTCGAACAGACCACAGATTCATTCTGATAAAGAGTCAATGAGACTTTCCCAGCTTGCATATCTAAGAGAAAAATATGTTTTGAAGAAAAAAGCCTTCCAAACAAAAATTTGATAAAGACAAAGCTTCTATTATAATAAGTAAGCGCATTAACAGGAAACAATATGTAAATTCAGTAGAAAGTGAAAAAGCATGGAGGAACTGATGTGAGAAGTTCCTCTTTCTGTGTCTCACCAGGTGACTGTACAGTAACAATGTACTCATTTACAAGAGTCCCAGGCATCCGCTGAGGTGTCGAGTATTGAGAGTGAAACTCCACCTCCAGTCTGCCCTCATCCACAATTTTCTTTACCATGATTATATAAATATTCACACGATTCTTAATGGGAACAAACACATGGTGGGAAAGTCACAAGACAGCGCCAAATACAGTAAATGACATAGAGTGACACAAAACGACTGATGTCAATTCCGCAAAGGTCAGCAATGCTTTTTAATGAAATGCTGAAGCTATAGTTTGCTACCGTGTAAAAACCGATGATTTCACAAACTTCAAAAGTAACAATAGTTTACAGCTTAGAGGATAAAGAGCTACATGTATGAACGACACCGACACTATTTAAGCCATATGTTCACTAAAATATAGAAATGTCCCCACACGAGACATACTGTATCTTTACTGTATCCATTAAATTAGGTATAATTGGATTTATTATATTCTCATTATCAAATCGATTGATACTCTGAAAAGTATTTAAGTGATTAGTAAAATCACCCAACGGGCAGGAACAAAAGTAGCCTATGAAGAGGACAACGTCATTCAGCTGTGATATTGTTTTAGTAATTTTATCACTCATTGCTGCTACATCATCCTTCTTTCAACATAATGCCGAATAATAAATGTTATCTAAATTAAGCTTGTTAGACTGGGGCCCTGCACTGACTTCCTGTCTAATTTGAAAAAGCACATCAAAGTGTGATCTCAAAGCATGTGAGCTTCATGCTGAAATTAACAACCAGGCCTATGTATTCTTAGAAAACTTTCTATTTAGGCTCTGCCTGCACTACACTTACCCCACAGAGTATTCTGTCTGGTTGGACAGCCAGACATGTGTGGTCATCTTGTGGCTCCGTGGCATTTGAAATTGATTGCTCGATATGACAAACATCATCACCGGAACGGTGAACATCATCATCATTCAACGGAATCTGCTCCGTCTCATTGGGTAAAGTCGCCGAAATCTCTGATAATGCGAGATCACTCATTTGTTCTTCTAGTTCAATTTCATATGGATTCTGGCAATGGTTTTCACTAACAATTCCTGGAATTAAAAAAAATATGTGAAACTTTACTTTAGGGTGACCTCTTCATGTGTAGTAACATTAATTATGATCCACAATTAAATTAAATTAAATTAAATTAAATTAAATTAAATTAAATTAAATTAAATTAAATTAAATTAAATTAAATTAAAAAGGTAATGGGATTAATTACGTATTATTTAGTACCATTAATTATGATGCAACGTTATTTATATTACATAAAAAAACATAAAATTAAATAAATAAATAAGAAATAAAAATATAAATCTTATACATCACATATTTCTCAAAATTATATTCATATGCACTTTTTCGAAGTGTGTGTCAGTCTGCAGGGGAGTCATGTTAATGTTTAACATCTTTTTAGGCCATCTTTGTTATTATTGTTGTTAAATGTGAATAATAGAGCAAGTAATTAATGTACGAATAGAATGCAAGAATACATACCATTATTATACATTGCAATACATTCAAGGACCGTGGACACATATACTGATGGTTCATCTTCTGAATTGAGCTTTCTCCAATACTCCCAGTATTCAAAATAGTCTGCTGACACCTGCCCTTCTGATACACCACACAAAAAGGCAACAATTTTAAATGGAGGCTGAAGAAGATCCCGGAAAGTGTCCTGCGCCTCCGGGCTTTGCTGCATGTCCAGCAACGCATCAGACAGCAAAAGCATGATGCATTTGCTAGAGCCAAACAGCTCACGATTTTTCATCCACATCTCTTCATTCACATCATACTGAATGACGGAGCCCTCTGGAAAATTACATGACGCCACCAAGATTTGCTGTAGATACACGGCCCATTCCCTGGCTTCACTGGTATGAACGATTAACACCTCACACATTGCGGAGTATCCAGGTTACTCTGAAACACAAATGGATAATAAATGGAACATGAAGAATTTTAAATAATTTATTGGTAGTAAAATTAAGTTACACGGTCAAAAATCACTTAGAAATTTCCTCAAAACACAAATTTTTACAAAGAAATTACAAGAAACACATTTAAAGTAGAAAGACTGGAATTTCTTATAAAAAAACACTAATAACATTTGATTAAACGTTAAAACTTAAATGAACTGCTGCATTCAAATCTAACCAAAGTAAACCCCAAAGAGCTTGTTTATGCTGATTAATGAATTAGTGAAGATCTGAATGCCAGCCATGTAGCATGGACTACATTATTGAGCTTGACATGTTTTGTCATAAGATTATTGAGCAAGTTGATTTTGTCAGCCAAAAATACATAGTTAGTCATCTTTGGTCTCCCACGATGATCCATAAATGGCATTCTGACAGTGTCTCTATACAAATATAATTTGAAAACACATGATATGAACACAGAATTTAGCAATGGAAATGTATGAATCAGGCTTGCTAACTATGAAACATCTTCAATGACCCACTCAAAAGAAGTGATCCAAAAAAAGGATAACATGTTAGAGGAAAATTCACTTTTGAAAAAGCAGCTACAGTACATTAACACTAACCCTCTGAACACAGTCGACTGTATTGAGTTTCACACTTTAAGCAGATATAAACAGAAACTCGTTCTCTGAAAGGAGATGCAATTAAGCAACTGTACATATTATGTAGAGTTCTCTTTTATTATTATTCCCCGCAGTCGATTAATGTTAATGCACAAACACAGGAAGATGTTTTTTCAACTTCCTTATCGCTTTCAGCAAAATTATTATTTTGCATTATGTCATTTCTATCATTTTCTGCGACAAAAAATGTGACATTTTTATGTCAGTAATCTATTTAAATTCTAAAAAGAATTCAAAACTACAATTCTTAACCAAAGAACAAACCAAGAAGATTTTGAGTGTTTAAGCGTATAGCATAGTAACTGCAGCAAACAAGATCTTTACTTTACAATGACTAACCTTGTTTCTTGTGATAAGACTCCCAGGTCGTAATAAACGGTGCCTTGCTTCAGGTGGTTTATAGTGAATGCACCTTCCCACGGTGACTTTCCGTTTACCTCCGTTATCTGTCTATAGCTTCTGATGAAAATACACTGCGCATACGACTGTGGTATAAGACTGATTTGCCTTCAGCTTACGACTTACATCTACTAAAAGAAACAGTCCATTTCCTGATGGTGGGTGGTAGCGTCACTTCCTAAAATACATAGCAACTGCTTAAACTCACACAGACAGAGCTGCTGTAGGCTGCTGTGACCCTGAAAAACGGAAAGCAAATTTTCCAGACAAGATAAAAACAGAAGTTAAGTAAAATTCTAATGTAGCTTATATGTAAAACAGCCAACACAGATAGACCATTCAGATACTTTGTGCACACCATAGGTTTACCATTTGATTCATTCTCATGATTCATAATAGTGTTTAATTTTATTTTAACCCCACATTTTAAAAAAACTATAAATAAATACATTTGGACTGTTAAATATTGTAAAAAGTCAAAACAATAAATACATATTACATTTGATGGTTTTCATTAAAATAGCTATGTTTCTTAGACTTTTATTATCAGTTACATCCATCATATATTTGTTCAATTATTGTTTATTGCATTATTTCATATGTGTAATCTATATGGTGTTTTTTCTTTTGTGCGTATAACACCTTGCACCTTACATACGTATTAGGATTTACCTCAACTACTTGTGATAAACTTTTATTAGCCATGTGGCTTTCTCTTTACCACCTGCGTCATATTAATAACACAATTGTTTTAATACTGTGATTTATTAACTGAGAAAGCATCATAACATCTACTCGTTAAACATTCTTACGACGTCATTAGCCAGTAGGGATGTGTCATTGTGTTAACATATTATATTTTAAAACGTGTATCTGTTTGAGCATTTAATTACACAGTTAACTTGTGCTATGTTATTATAGTGTTTGTACGTATATGTTAAATATACAAAACGGATTTCTGTAACTCTAACATTATTTCAGTCAATAAAAAAATACCATAACAATCTAAAACTTGAAATGTTGCTAAAATTCTGGCAACCACGGTAGCCTTTTTATTTTATTTTTTTACTGTAATTGCCAGCAACAGTACCGTTCTAGATGAAAAACAAACACGGTTTGCTAGCTGGTAATACGAGTAGGACTACTGCTTTTCTCACTGGCATATTTTACTCTGTATGGGCAAACACAGAAATAATGCAGACCATTAAAGTTCCTATTTAAAAGCATGCTATTAATGCCATTATTCTACCCACTATTAACTAAAAAAGGAACTAAGACATTGCAGCCTTCGCAGCCTTTCAGGTACATTTGAGTCAGGTTGAAGCAAAATGTTGAAGTGAAACAAACATTAATTGTGAGAATGAAGTGGAGATAAATCAGGACACACAGAGTCTACAGTTTAAACATGCAAGGCAGTATACGTAACTTTTCTATAACGATTTCTATGACTACAAACTAAATTTCTATGAGTTTTGGACCAGAAACCCTGTCTATCACCCTATGAGGTTTTATTTTCTGGTCTGTCGTACCCTAAAAAAAGAACAATCATGAACTTCTTCTTTAGTTTGTAATGTAAAAGAAGTAAATCCAAAAAGCGTAAGCAAAAGGCAGTATTTCTGACATTTTACTATTTTTTTCAATCATTTTTCTTAGAGCCAAGCTGCAAGATACTACGCAGGCTAATCTCAGCTTGAAATCTAACCTTTTCGGTTACTAGAGCATGTTTTGAAAACTTTTTTAAAAAGGTGTACCACCCATCGTTTTGACAGTTTGTGGAGGTTCAGGCCTTAAGAAATTGTGTCACATACACCTCATAATTCAAACCATGATTTACCTGCCAACTGATGAGAGAGTGAGATAAACCACCTACACTTCAGAATGGACAGGCTAAAAGACATTTTTAGGCAAGGCATACAGACGTTTTTAACTTCTATTCTGTGGAAATGTATGGAAATAAGAGCAAATTCACTTAGATAATGCCCCATTTTACATTTTAAACATGCTATTGTCTTAATGTTAGATTCATTAACTGAGAAAGAATGGTTATATCTATTAGTTAAACATTTGTTATGTCTCACCTAAAATCAGCCAGTAGAGATATATCGTTATTTTAATATATTATTGAACAGTTTTACATATTATTCGGCAGTGAAATGTAAAGTGTAGCACATTTTTGTTAGTGTAGAGATATGAATCTGAATATTGAGGAGACTGTTAAGAGCATGTTTACACAAACACAACCTTCATGCACATCTGAATATGGGTCAAATACAGGAAATACTTTGTGTACATAGACACGTGGTCAGGTTTAAAGACCACAAATGCAGGTATTGGGAGAGGCCCAGCATATTAAAGAAGGTTTAGCCTGTCATTTCCGCCAACTAAACCCAAAAGGTCCTCGCTGCAACCTGTAGCACGATGTTGAGGCAAAATGGGGCTGTCATTCAAGCTGGCGTATTTAATGTAAAATAAACTTTAATTACGAGAAATGTAGGTGTGTTTCATTTAAGTGCAGTTTATTCAAACTTTATTTAAGCAATGATGGATTTTGCAATAACGTCTTTGGTATGTAATGTAATGACAATTTATATATTTTGTGTATTATGCAAGAGAAGCCACTGGAGATAGGTTAAGAGAGCACACGCTCTCCTTGTAGGCTACTCCTATCAGACGATGTGTGTGACAGCAACTAATAAAACTTTTAATTGACCTGACTGGGGCATTTATTAGCGAGGTAAATTCAGAAATGTGAATTTAATGTTTTATTATTATTATTATTAATTTATTTATTTATTTTGAGGCCAGCGGCAGCGAGTTGTTTTTATAATTTAGCCTTCTCAAATCCTCACGACTTGCCTAAAATAAAATCTATAGAAATACAACAGGCTAAGCATATCACAGAACCTGAAGCGCGCTCTTCGGGACACAGAGGCACCATTGTGAACACTTGCACATTACTTTATAAATGTATTTAAGTAGAAATAATTTAAATTGGCCATAATTGTTCTCATAAAAGGTAAACGTAATACATCATTCAGAACTGTAAAGGGTCTACTATTATTTGCGTACATTTACAGTATCAACAACATATTGTTCTTTCATAAAACATATAGGAAAACAGAGAATATTACCACCTCGGTGACACATACACACATATATATATATATATATATATAAAGCTTTAAATAAATTTAAAATTAAATTAATTAATTGAACAAAGTTAAAAATACTGTAATAGCTTTAACATTTCTCATGAAAGTGTGCATAACACGTTTTTTTGTTTCTATCTGGCGTAACATTTATTGACTTTGGAGTGTAAAAGACTGAAAAATTCATATTTAATGGCATGGCTGGTTCAGTCGACAGAAATAAAGAACACAAGGGCCTATAATTTGTAATGTTTGTGACCATTTACATACCAAACTCGTTCATGCAAAACCATAGTTGCTTAAATGAAGTTTTAAACTGCACTAAAATGTGTATAATTTGTGTAAGCCTATGAAACACATCTACATATCTCATAATTATAGTTTATTTTACATTAAATACTAGCTTGAATGACAACTTTCAATCCAATACTGCGCATGCGTGTTAAACATCCAATGCGTACTGGATCTGATTGGCCTGTAGATGGCGCCACAATATCTATACTCGGGAGAAGGGGACAGTGACTGATGAGCAGCCATTGACCATATCAGAAGCAAATGATACATTTTTTAATAAAATATTTAATACAATAATGTATTAGTTTATTAAAAGTTAATTAAAAACTAACGAAATGCATAGCTGATATAAAATAATAGATGACAACTTACTGTTAAATTCTGAAAAAAATAGAGGTGTTAATTATCGGACCTAAAAAACCCACACATAATAATCTGGACCACTGTCTAACACTTGATGGCTGCTCTGTCATTTCTCCTACATCAGTTAGGATGATCAGTGTGCTGTTTGATAGCAATCTTTCATTTGAAAGTCATGTTTCTAGTATCTGTAAAACTGTGTTTTTCCATCTCAAGAACATGTCTAAATTGCGACCTATGCTCTCAACCTCAAATGCAGAAATGTTAATTCATGCGTTTATGACCTCGAGGTTAGATTATTGTAATGCTTTGATAATACCTAGAATATCAAAATCTACTGCGGGTGACAGATCTTTTCCTATTTAGCACCCAAACTCAGGAACAATTTACCTAATACTGTTCGGGAGGCAGGCACACTCTGTCAGTTTAAATCTAGATTAAAGACACATCTCTTGGTTTACACCTAACACACCAATACACATTTATTAATCAAATCCATTAAAGATTGTTATGCTGCATAAATTAGTTCAGCCAGAACCAGGAACACTCTCCTTAAAACACGATGTACTCGTTACATCGTAAAAAGAATGGCTTCTACGCTAATATTAGTCTGTCTTTCTCTTATTCTGTTCCTCCGTCCGTATCCAGATAGAGGTGTTGGAACCAAAGGCCCACAAACACTATAAGTCCTCTATACAATTTGACATGTAAACACATGTAAATGTAAACATGTATACACGCATTTGACATTGACATATAAATAAAAGTGATTGAAAAGTAGTCAAACCCTGCATTATTTACACAATCTGCTCTAAATAGTATTGAAAAATTACTACAATTAAGCATCGATAGTGTGCACGTCGTTGACTGACCTCTGCTGGTGAACACTTGTCATACCTCGAAGAAAACATGGCTGCCAACCAGAGGCTGGAGTGGAGCACCGTGTGCGAGAAATTTCGCCTGGCTCAGGAGCTCTCCGAAATAGAGTCGAGAAAAGACCCCGAGAACAACCCTTTCCGATCGAAATACAAAGCTAGAGATCTGCTGAAGGAAATCCATTGTTCGTTGAAAAAAATTCAAATCGAAGAAGAGGGCGAGGCTGACAATGAAGTAGACTGCGAGTCCAGGCAGACGGTGGATGAAGGACCGGAGAATGAATGTGGGAAGTCGTGTTCCGGAGACTCTCCCGCCGGTGTGCGAGCGGCCAGGCTCGCGGTGGTGCAGTACTATCTCGGCGTGAACCACATAGAGACCGAGGAGCTGTCAGCTGGAGAGCAGCATCTGATGAACTGCATGAAACTCATCGACCAGTGCACTACCACACTGGAGAACGTCTCGTTATTCATACAGGCCCGGGTAAAACATACACCGCACACACGAGCCCTCCTCCTAAACGCGTCGTATAGTTTATTAAATGCGCGGTGTGGCTTGGTGGATGACCTGTGCGCTTTGGTGTGTGATGACATTACGTATTGGGTGTGTTTGTTTTAACAGAATCAGCTCGGCATTTTGTGGGCGGGAAGAGATGAGATTGAAAAAGCACAAGGATTTCTGGAAATCGCCGAATCTATGTATTTGCTCTACATGAGAGAGGTGTGTGTGGCATGTTTTGTCTCAAAAACTAGTGAACTACCTAACGTTACCTGAAAATTAACGGCAATTTGGACGTCATGTTATGAGTTCCGCGTGACGTCACTGTGACGTCTCCTCGGTATTTTAGCATAGCCTGATACAAGTACTCCTCGCTGCAGACTGTAGCGCGGTGACATCAGGTACATACCTGACGTAGGTACCTGACGTATGTGTTTACCGCGCGTGCGTACATCAATATTGCATTCAGGATTA
>JAUMHR010000063.1:9719749-9740823 GCA_032361145.1 Enteromius fasciolatus | reverse complement strand
AAAGATTTCTGTTTCAAAAAGATTTCAAAATAAATGCTGTTCTTTTGAACTTTTGGATATTAAGCATCAAAATATTTCCATATCAATTATAAGAAATGATTCTTAAGCACCAAATCAGCATATTACAATTACTTCAGGTGGATCACGTGACACTGAAGACTGCAGTAATGACTGCTGAAAATGTAGCTGACATCACAGAGATAAGACATTATGAAGTATTTTTATATATTTTACTTCTTTGTTATAGAGTTGTTCCAGCTCTTCAAGGGTTTGGATGCCTTTGGCTCGACATGACTCCTCTGTGAAGGGCAGGATGTCCTGGTGCACTTTTTGAGAACGACCCAGTCGCAGAAAGCCAATCTTAAACCTTTTTAGTTTCAGGAGGATGTTGTCCACAGCAGAGTGGGTGTAGCTAGTCAGAAGTACACTGAAGCCACAAGCATGGAGTATACGCACCTGAAAAATAAATGTCAGATTAATATTCCTAAAACTCCGGTGAAATCTGTTTTTTAAAAAGCATTTTTTTCTTACCAGTGTACAGATGGTGGTAGTCTTCCCAGTACCTGGCATTCCCACAATAAGTGTGTAATCTTTAGATAGTAGCACTTTTTTCATGGCTTGTTTCTGGGGTTTATTGAGTCCTAAAAGGAAACATGATTAAATTTCATCAAGTAAGAACAAAGAAGCTCTGTTATTCAAAGAACACTTCAGGGCATGTTTTAAAGCAACTCGCAGCAGAAACAGTGAGATTAAGGTTCACACGCTGCCTTCTCTTGACAACATTGAACCCACCTTTTAAAATGTTGGCAACAGTGTCCTTGGCGTCTCGTGGCAAAACACTGCTGAGGCTTTCAATGAACTGGGGAGGCCTGAATTCCACAATCAACTCCCTCAGTCTTTTACTGTAGACAAATATACATTTTATAGCTTTACAGCTTTTTTTTAACATTTGCAGCTTTTGCCAACAAAAAAAGAAGAAAATGATAATCAGACCTGGTTGGAGTGTTTTCCATCAACATAGACAGGTTTCCTAAATGGGTGCCAAGACCACCTGCACCTTCATCCTGGTCCAGTCGAAAAATTGTGCTTGAGGAATACTTGGAAAGGTTTCTGGAAATAATATGAATCATGCTTTGATGTACACCTGAACTTTTCATATTCAGTCAAATTAAACAGCAATATGAAAAGCATCTGCAAGAGGCTTACTTGTCCAAAGAGCAAGTCACTCTATTGACAGTTATTCCTGTGACATATCCTGAGGCAAGGCCTATGAGGACAGATTCCTGATCACTGATCACAATCCTGTCGCCCACTATCAGCCCAGTAAGAGTCTGATCTCCCTCCTTCCTCACAAAGCTGTGCTTATATACACCATCAGACAGGACACTGACGTCTCCAGCTAACTGCATGTTACCCGCGCAGCCCCCACTTTTCTCCCTGAAGACAGTGATGCAACAACAACATTCATTAAGGCAAAAAGCATTCAATTAATTCAAACAAACACTGCTAATCTTATTTATTTAGGCTTTTTACATATACAGTAAAAATGGCTTGTTTTTAATGGATTGTGTTTTTATTTTTGGGTTTGGAATGACATGAGGGGGGAGTAAATGATGGGTGAAATACACAATGTACAGTAAAAATCATATTTTATAAAAACACCCACCTCTGCTGGGCAGTCTGAAGCCAGATATTGCGCCGACCTCCTTTGTTCTCCATGGTGAGAGCCTCCAGCGTGCAGAGCAGCAACCAGTGGCTGAAGTACTGAAGGTGCACGTCGCTGAGGTGCTCGCTCTCCAACTGCACAAATGCCTGTGGATCTTCACTACAGATCTCCACGAGATCTCTCTCTACAGCTCTATACAAAACAACAACTTTCAGCTGAAGCTCAATGGAATTACAAAACTCTGAAGTTGTAATGGAATATGATGCATGAACAGAGAAAAAAAAAACAGTACCTATTGTAAACCGCACAGTTCCTCTTCTGAGGACAGTACTTGCATGTCTGCTGGTCAGATACAATAGCAGGCAATGGAGCCATCTGACTTCTTCCATCCACCTTAATAAGATTGTTTCCGATGTGATGGGCCAGTGAGTTTCTTATTTTAATCAGCTCTGTGACAGAAAAAAAAGTCATCAGTATATAGTCATAAGCAGAATGTAAGCCTATCTTAGATTTCAACATTACTCTGTTATGACTTAGCCAATTGGCTCTTGTTTGCAACATTTATTTTAAACTACACGATTCAAAGCAATTGTTCACCCAACAAGTTCTGTCATTCAATACTCAACCTCATTACCCTCCCAACCCATAAGCCCATTTCATTAAATTTTTAAACACATATGCATTTTTTTCCCAAGGGATTCTGGTCTTTCTGCAGTCAACTGCTTCAAGTTTCAAGCATCAATATGTTCAGAAAGACATTGTAAAAGTATATGAATTAGTTTGTTAATTAGTTCACCCATTGAATAGGGTGAGCAAATGATGACAGAATTACGTTTTTGGTGAACTATACATTTATTAAACCAAAACAAACCAACCTCTCCTGTCCATGTGGTTGCCCACAACAGGATTAAGATGTCCAGTCTTCAAATAGACAAGGAAACCTGCCTCTGGATCACAACGTCTAGCTGAGCTCATCAAAGTGTACAAAATAACCTTAAAAAAAGTTGAAATAAAAAGCTATATTCAGTAGTACTCAAATAGTAATATTTTTAACATGGCACATAGCTGTGTTTTTTACCTGACTGCGATGCTCAATGGAGTTGGACTCCTTGCCGGTTTTCAGCTCCAGTGGCACAATCCTTTCTGTGGGCTTTCTGCCTCTCCGATGAATCCTAACTCCAGCTGTAACATCTATCTTCCCCTTCAGGCCAAAACGTGGACACCAGATGTTCTCCTCTATGTCTGCAAAATCTGTGACTGTCACGCTACAGGTGGCATCTTGCTTGCTCAGAGCCCCGTCACTAGGGCTGATGGTAAAGAACCACACAAACCATTAAATTTATTCATAATATTAAACTGAACCCACCATGTTACCACGTTCTTCTTTAAATAAATAAATAAATATATATATATATATACACAGACACACACTCACAGTTTGAGAGTGAGCTGCTTTTGTCCAGCCTGTGGTGAAGTGTGGAGATAGTGTTTTGACCACTCAGATAAAGAGGGAAGATATTCTTCTACTTCCTGTTTCATGTCAGCCTGGGTCAGCTTTAGACTATACCTAATTAAAGTAAGTAAAGGACAATCACAGTCATTTCAATCTTTGCTGCTGTCATCAAACACTGTATTTGACTGAAAGTTGTTACTCTAAAGCTGGAGATGTTGCAAGATAGCACTTACATTTGTCCGAGGTAGTTAGGGCTTCTTAGGGCCTCTGCGGCAAATGACTGTATCCTCTCTAGTGAGAAATCTGAGGACATGGCTGCTTTTTGGAAAATATCATGAACTATGGTACCATTTAACATCTGCTTAGATCCACCATCAAATGCCTGTTTAAAAACCACACAAAATATTTCATTATTTTAGGCACTACATTTGTGACAGAAGAACAATTAGGAACACAGAAAGGTTTGCATCATCAATTAAGGGAAAGACATAAATGCTGAGTATTCTTGACTGTACAAAGGTTATGAGCAACATACAGTGTATGTACATTCTGCATTTGATTGCTACTGGATATCGATATTTAATTGTGCTCATTAACACTCTACACTGTAAACAGTGCTGCTTAATATTTTTCTCAGGATTCTTTGATTGAATAACTGAAAGAATAAAAATTGCTGACCCCAAAAACATTTGAATGACAGTGTATATGCTTATGCTTGATGCACAACATTACATTTCCACACCTTAAACATCTCCCCCAGCACCCCTCGCCTCATGCAGCGAATACTGTTTGCAATACTGGTCCCCGATATCAACAGGTCAGGCAGCAGAACCAGGAATCCAGAGTCTCTATCAATCGTCCACAAGCCAGAAACACACTTTCCTTCCAAGTGAATGACATCTCCAACAGCAACCGGAGTACTCTCCCTTTAGGAAAAAGGTTGGAAAGTTCAAAAACAATAAGAAAAAAAAAAACTCTTTCAAAAGTCTTTTTCATAGACCAAGTAACATTTTACCAGCCATCTTTGAGAATACAGGTCTCTCTGGACTGTGTTGTCTTGGAGCAGGTAATGGTTAAATGCTTCTCAGTGCAACTTCGTGATGAGGTAGTATCTTGTACATCCAGTACCCAGTATCGGTTATGAATACCAGAGGCCAGTATAACATGCTCTGGTATACATTTGCTTTTTCTAAAATTCAAAGAAACAGTTTTAAGAGTTAATTCAAAATATTCCATACGACAGAATTCACCATACAATCAAATAAAAGCTCACTTATGTGCACATAAATAGACTGAATAAAGCATTCATACTCATGACTAAACTTCTTGGGTTTTGGTGCCTCCGATTTCTGCTCCATGCCATCATCAAACCAATCATCTATCAGATCAGTAAAATCATCTTCAAATGGGACTGGTAAAGTTTTTCCATCAGCAATTTGGTCTTTTGCTTGCATATCAGCTATGCTCAAGGGTCTCTTTTTAGTAACTGGACAATTTAGAAAAGTCTCTTCCACTTCAGTAGATCCATTTTGTACACGTGAACTATATGACATCTCAAGATCAAGATCATTTGTTCCGGAAACCGTACTCATGTCTATCTCCGACTTCAGGTTTACAGCAGGCAAATTTTCTTTTTCACTAGTACTAAAGTTCAGATGTGAGGATTTTCTAGAGGGCTTTAACAAACTAGTAATTTTCCTGTCCGCTTTCAGACCAGACCCAGTTGGCTCAGCTTTCATCTTTTTCTCTGGACTCTTTGAAAAGGCATTTTGATTGGCCCCTAGAAAGCTTGCGTCACAGTCAGGTTCTTTCTGAACTTGCACGGTCCTGGACCGTTTGGCACTCTGGAGGTTCTCTGAGCTGTGCAACAACCTCTTCACAGAGCCAGAGTGACTAAAGCCATTCTTAACCTCAAAAGTTTCCTCAGGCTCTGGACTACCGTTTTTCTTTGGCTGCATCAGCTTACGTGCCATCAGGCTAGGTTTACCCCTGACACCTTTAGTATGTATGCCACGGGAGACAGGTGAGCGGTTCTCATAGGATGTGCCGGAAGGGGTCTCGCTCCTCAGACTGTCAGGCGTCTCGGGAACAGCAGAAGGGGTTGGAGAGCAGGGGACATTTTTATCCTCCACAAAACCGGTCTTCAGTGAAACTGGAAATCTTGCAATCCCAGCTGCATTTATTTTAGGTGACTTTGGGGAAACCTGATTAAACATAAATGTGATGTTATGGTGCGAGTTGTGGCGTCAACCTTTACATAGGAATGGGTGGGCATTACTTTAAACATGCAAGGTACTGACTTCTCAATCTGAATTCTAAAAATGCAAAAATATTAAGAAGGTTCCAAAGACTTATAAAAAATTATTTTTATATATAAAATTATATAAAATAATTTATTTAAACAATAGGCCTACATAGTATTCACATATGCAGTTCGGTAAGTACAATGCAAGTAAATGAAGACAAAAAAACTGGCGAACTATCCCTTTAAGAGAAACCGAGAGAGTTCACTAAATCTTACCTTTGTGACAAAAAAGGCAGAAATGTTTGACTGAACTCCAGTGACCATCTACAACAACCAAACGTTAGTTAGTACACTTCCACAGCTGATAACACTTTACATTTTCATAACAAGATGAGGATGAAAAAGCATCAGAGATGAATGTAAAATAAGTTACTTACCGAAGGCTTTCTGGATTTACACTTAATCATCGTGGATCTTAAGTTGATAAATAAATAATATTCGGAGAATCCAATAACATAAAGCAACCCTACTGATATCAAAACTTAAAACCTCCTCACATTACCGTGACAACTGCATATAAAGACAGCTAACGTAACCGCTATTACGGCTCAAATGTAATTCGTCCAGAAGCAGATATTCAATAGCAAAGGTCATTTAAACGGTTCTCACATATGCTTTCACAGTGGATAAAGATAAAATATTTCTTGCGTAAACAACTCTTGCTGCATCCCTGCAAAGTAAACACTGCGATCTCAAAATTCCCGCGTACAGTCACTGAACTGCACAAGCAAGCGTTTCCTCGTTGTTTTTGGTCTGCTACCTTCACGCCGCCATTAACCATACACTGCCATCTAGCGCCAGAGAGATTATTGCTCGAATTCGTAGTTGTTACACAGTTTAAAAACAAATCTGTTCGATTATTATTAACACTACATTTGCCTCATATCTACACAACGGCTCTGGTCTACACGAAAAACGGGTAGTTATATCGTTTATTTTTATATATTTTATATCGTTTATTTTATTTTAAGCTAACGTTAGTTATCAAGGCAACAAACAAGTGCTGGATTTTGCCGCACATTTTCGAATGTCAACATTGTTGCTATGTGCGTTTTTATGCTTTTTTAAGCTGCTTTAAATGAACAAAATACATGTGAGGTGATTTCCATTAAAACTGTACATGACAACGATTAATTGAAAGTTGCATTTATATACGGCTTGTGTAATACAGTACATACATAAATTACAGCAGACATACTGATATGTAATTCATGGTCTAAATGGGATATTTTGATAGAAAAAAACATGAACATGCTAATGAGTTTAGACTTGAATAAACAAGATGAATTTGAGTATTAGTGCATGTCATAGTTGGTTTAAAACATTTTATATATTGTTGTATTGGAAGACATGCACAGTTTATTGTAATTGAATACACTTTTAATATAATGGCATTGAAATATGAACCTCATCTTTGAAATATTAATGCCGGGCCACCACACACAGACAGTAGCAGGTCTGCTGACATGGACGCTCGAGAAGAAGAACTAAAATGTCCTGTTTGTGTAGAGCCTTTCACAGACCCTGTACATCTTCCATGTGGGCACAACTTCTGTCAAACCTGCATTCAAGTGGTCTGGAACATGGATGACCCAAAAACATCCAGAGAAGAGCCACTGTTCTGTCCGGAATGTCAAATCCTTCTTCCCCCTGACCTTGAGCTTGAGATCAACTCAGATCTTCAAAGGAAAGTTGAGGATTCCTTTGCAAGAGCACCTTCGCTGGACGGATCATCTCAAATGTCTCCTATTATCATATGTGATCAGTGCATTGGGAAGACTGAAGTGGCTGTGAAGAGCTGCCTTACCTGCGATGCCTCTCTTTGCTCTGCTCACACCCTCCTGCACCAGCAGAGAGAGGCTTTAAGAGGGCACTCTATTATCAAAGTAACTGAAGACTTGATTTCCTTTAAGTGTAAGGAGCATGGGGAGGAGCTGAAACTCTTCTGTCAGGAGGACCAGAATTGCGGTGTGTTGTCTTTGCATTGCAGTTGGTTCGCACAAAAACCATCAAGCTGTTACGCTGCAACAGGCATGCACAGAGTTCAAGGTAGGATAGATTTAATTAGTACATTTCAAAAAATATGAGTGAACAATGTTATTTTGATAGATTGGTCTTGTGGTGATAGAAGTGTCCACAATCTATTGAAGGAAAATCTTTTTTCAAAGTTTATTATTATTATTATTATTAAAAACATTATTATTAGCATTTTTCTAAAAGTATGTATTTTAAAATTAAATTCTTACATTTAATCAGTGAATTAGAATAATACATTTTTTGAGCTGCTCCAAGCAAATCAATATCAAACTTATCTTTGCAATGCAGTGGAAACGCAGAAGACATTTACCGTAGATGCATTGTTTAGTGCAGAACATGAATGCATTTATCCTGCAGTTACAAATGCATAAATAATGCTTTGACGTATTAAACAAAACGTTGAATACTGTTATTTGATATTATTTCAATAATGAAAATAAAACTGCCAGTAGGAGGCAGCTATCACTGTGAGTCATTATGATTGAACTGAATCATTTAAACGGTTGATTGATTCATGATCGAAATGCTGCCATGTTCTTCAGAGATGCAAGAGTGTTGTGGCTGTTTTTATTTTTGTTGACGAAATAGACCAAAAACATTCAGTATGGTGTCTGAAATGTAAGTATCTTAATCAACTTGTTTTTAAACTGCTGTAAAAAAATCTATATTACGTTTGTAAAGAAACGCCAGTCTTTGTGTGATATTGATTAACTATATGAAATTATATAAATATATACGTTTTGTGTATATATAAATATATACATTTCTTGAATTTTGTGATCGTTCTAAATGCATTTTAATGGAAAATCATGCACTGACAGAACACACTTTTGCAAAATACTCGATAATGTCACATCGCACATCATTAAAACAACAATTACGATATTTTCTCAGACGATATATATCGCACACCCCTTATATTTATATATACACAATGTACATGCTTATATTTACACAATTTCATTACATAAACAACCATTATTGTCTACACTTAATTAACAGTCTATTGAGAACTTATGGAAATATGTCTTGTTTTTTTAGAAGGTGTTGGAGACCAACAGATCACTTCTTCTACAAAGGAAACGTTTAGCAAAGTCTGCTTTGCAAAATTTGGAGCCAGTATTTTTAGAGGTGTCGGTAGGTATTTCTATGTGAGTCACATATAACCAATTAACCAAATAAACTATTGTCCACATCACAATGAATTTTATTTTTAATTTATAGCAGAAAGAGGTGGTTTGATATACTGTTTTTTCACCAGACGTTTGTTTTGTGTTTGTGGTTTTCAGAAAAATGCAGAAGTATATAGAGACAGAATAGTTGAGAAATACAACCAGATGAAAGCCTACATTGAGAAGGATCAGAAATTGATGCTGGCCATTCTGGAAACCGAAGAGATTTACACCAACAAGTGGCTAAGATGGAGGAGTGAGTCACTAAAGTGTCATGTTCAAGATATTAATGCTGCCCTAAGATCAAGCCAAACTCTCTTTGAGGAAGAAAATGATGTAAAATTTGTCCAGGTGCGTATTATAATTTTTTTTTTTTGTGCACATTTTCCTTTTTTTTCTTTTTCATCTGTATTTTGTCACTAACCGAAAACAACACTTTACAGCAATTTAAAAAACATGGATTAGGGTGAGTTCTTTCTGCATTTTCTTGAAATTGCATTTAATGAGAAACTAAATCTTTTATAAACTTTTTATTCCACTACTATGCCATAAGACATTGGTACCAAAATTAATATTAAAATTCTATTAAAATTATTATTTAATAAAACCCTTCATCATCGCTCTAGTTCCCAGGTGGATTTGCCACTTGTGTCTGTGATAGAACAAGAGTACAGCACACTAGACAAGATGAAGACCATTGAACAGCTGGTTGATAGCTTAGATGAAGTTGTCCTTAAGAATACTCAGCGGATATGGTCTAGTAAGTGTGATGTTTTTAATGCATAATGATAAAAGACATACTTAGACTTACACAGGCTTAACAATAATCCTGCCTTATAATCTATCATGTCATATTTTTCCACCTGCAGGTCTCAGAGCAATACGTTTAGACCCAGAAACAGCACACCCTGAGTTGGAGGTGTCAGCAGACAGGCTGGAGGTACACTGGAGTAAGAAACCAACCCCAGAGAGGAAACAGAAAACAAACATGAAATCTCAGTACAGTGTCCGGGCCAAAGAGGGATTCTCCAGCGGCTCGCATTACTGGGAGGTGGCTGTCTGGAAGAAACCCTACTGGTTGATTGGTCTGTCAAACGGGTCAGCTACTGGAGATCAGGATTCAGAGCAATGCAACGGTGACTTTAACAATGCATTCTGCTACATCTATCATGGTAATGGAAAATATCTCATTTGTCAGGACTCAAATGAAAAGCCACTGGCAGTAAGAAAAAACATCCAAAAACTTGGAGTTTGGGTAGATATCCAAAAAGGGAATGTGTCTTTCTATGACGGTGATACGCTGGCTTTGCTCCACTCGTTCTGTGTGGAGTTTTCTGGCCCAGTTTATCCCATCTTCAATCCCTGTATTGACATAAATGGCCAAAACAGTCAGCCTCTTGCCATTGTACATCTAAGAAACAAAAATATTCCTTCACAAATTGCATGAATCCATTCGTTTCTTATTACAGTCAGGATGGATTATTCTATAGTGTATTTGGGTCTGTTTTATATGATTAAGTTTGGTTGAATTATCACAAGAAATATATAGGATACAATATAGAGTTCAGATTTATTTATTTTTTATTTTTAAAGTAAAAAAACTCATCTGTCTCTGAATGTGGATAGTGTAAACGCAGCTTGCCTTGTGCGTTCATGAAATATGCGTCAGAATATCATGACAACATTTCATCATACCCGATCAATGATAGAAAACTGGGGTTAATGTGTTTTGATGAAACATCTATGATGAGTTGTTAATGTGTTAATCACAACAAATAAACCATTGCTACGGGTATTGCCATTCATTCAGGCTACAGCGGAAATTATTTTACACAACTATTTAAAGCTTCTGGTTTTCGAATGCGAAGCTTAAAAAAGGCCCATTAGAAAAGTTAGCTGTCATTGACTTTTATTCTATGAAAGAAAACTGTTATTTTACAGTGCTGGGGACAACAGTTAAGACCCAAAGGACCAGGTGTTTGTTGAATCAAGACCAGGAGTCAGAGATAGAATTAAATGGAGAAAAATGTACTGAAGAAAAATAGTTTGCAGTTTCATCTGCATAAGTCAACTTCAATACTCCGCATGAGTTCGTAGGCTGCTCTGCTTACATCTCACGTACATTAACAAAGGTCACTATTTGTGTACATACATTAGTCACTTCCTAATTGGTCTAAAACTAGACATATTATAAACATTCGTGAACGGGAGAGAGAGAATACACACATACTGTAGCAAAAGTCTGCTCCAAGGCTAACTAGCTCAACCAAACATCTTATCAGTATTGCTGAGTCACACAGTCTATGCAGAATTTAAGTGAAATACAATACAAGCTAGAACTAGATTTGTTAATTTCCCTATAATATCTAATACAATAAACGTACCAGTTGATTGTCCAGAGCATCATGACCTAAAGGAAGACATTACTTCAATCCACAGAGACTTCTTTTCTTCTACTTACTTATTAAAATCAAACATTTCAACATATGTAATTTAATGAGTTAAATACTGATTCGTTGTATGATTGTAATAAACATTAATATGAAAGGAAAATTAATAAAAAGGAAATTAATAAAAGTGAGGATATTGTTTCTCCATACAGCGTCACTCCATCGTCCCCTTCAACAGTATCTGTAAAGAAAGTAATACAGGTACTGAATGTGAATTTTCATTTTTGACTGAATTATCCCTTTCCCTAAGCACCTACAGTGCTACATTCAAAATTTCTAAATTAAATTTCGGTTCAAACTGTCAAAGTAACTGCAAGATATATAGAAATGTACTGAGATATAATAATTAGCTATAGATGTGTTTTTTTGTCCAGAAAATCCAAGTTTTAGAAGAACACTCTTGAGAAAGTTACAGTCCACCTTAAGCTCAGATGGATCTCCTGCCAGTGCTCTGTGAATGTGATATGGGCACTCCCTAAAGACACGGATACAAGCGTACTGGCTGCTTTATCTACTGTAGGAGTTTTTCTAATTACAGCAGAGCTGTCTACTTCAGAACCACACATGCACAAAGATACAATAAAGCCTCAAATGCATTTTCTGTATTTGCACCCCTTAATGGACCCATCAGGTATGTCAAGTTGATTTTCCCTCTGTTTTTTTTTCTAATTCACCAAAAAATAGGCATAGCAAGCCTTTTGACAATGTGACGTATATGTTTTTTATTTTCAGAGTTTTATTGCAGGCTTCCTTAAAATTGTATTGTTGGTTAATTCTAGATTTCTTGTGCTTGTTTGTTTTGATTTGCAATAGTAACTACTAGTGGAGACTTTACTTTTAGTGGTTGCAGAAAAACATGTATTGTGTATTATGAACATATAATTGAACCCATGTGCTTTAATTTTTGATCTTAGATCTATTGTGTACCTGACGTCCATTGTAGTTATCAGTCACCTTAGTGGCTAATGTCTAAGATCAGTCAGTAAAGTATTCTTTCCGAAGCTCTCAGATAACAGTAGGTAATGCAGGACAGCACTACTCAGTGCTCAGTGTCACTCTGTGTGTACGGTAGGTCAGCTGAGTTGTTCAGTATTTTTACAGCATGCAATAAGGCCTAAACTCTTACTTTTAAACTACTTTCACATACTGAATTTTCACATTGTATTTTCACATTGCTAGTGCATTTCACATAAAAGAAATAGCAGTGAATTGTACATGAAATTTTGAATTGAAAATAACAAAATAGTATTGAAGCGATCTTTTTAATAAAACAAAAGTTTTTTTTTTTGTGGAGTATAATGATGTGCTTTTTTGGTTCTTAAAATGCTAAATATTTTAATAGATGTAAATATTAGATGTCAATAGATTTTAACATCAAAATCCGAAGTACAAAAATAAAACAATTAAAGATTCAAAATGTAATTTTAGATTTACTTTAGTAATGCAATTACAAAGATGAACTTTCACTATTGATCTCAGATTTTGAAACTGTTTGTAATCCTAATTCACTGTAATTTACAATATTTTTTAACATACAAATACAAATTACCTACAGTTTTTTAAAGACATAGTTTATATATTCTCAATTAAAAATGGGGTTACAAAAATGTTGATCATGATTACCTCATTAATGAGTACACAATATTAAAAAATGTAGTAACGTCAGCAACTCAAAAAAACTTTTTCTAGTAAATGGGAACAGAAATTGAGTATAAAGGGAGCACCATGCGCTAATCACTAGACTATGGCTTTGACTCTTGAAGTTTCGCTGATTTATGTAACTCAATCCTCTTGAGGCAGCAAGAACAGTGCTGTTAGCCCATATACTCTGCTGTGCTAATTAAAAGTGGCTAGTATATCACATTTGTTATGAATGAGAGGAGGAGGAGGCGAGCAGGCGAGTTTTATTAGAAACAGAGTAGAGGCGAGCAGAGTCGATCACCGGCAAACAGGCACATCATAGGCAAAGACAGCAAAATAGTGCTAGTGCAATCTAGCTGACACGCGCTAGCACTACCAGCTGAGGTGTTACATGGCCCCCCCTCAAAGGAGCGGCTTCTAGACGCTCCAAGCTTTGGAGCCGGTGGGAACACCCACCAGGGCGGGGCAGACACCGGAGAAGTCCACTTAGGCGACGCCAACGGCAGAGCAGATGCCCTCCTGGACGGATCAGACGGAGGAGACTCCCTCCAGGGCGGATCAGCCAGCAGAGGAGACGCCCTCCAGGGGGGATCAGACAGCGGTGACGACCACTTGGGTGGACCAGACAGCGGAGAGGCCCTCCAGGGCGGAGCAGGAGACTGGACTGCAAACAGGAGCACAGATAGGTTAATGGTGGCCCTTAAGGCCAAGTTCGTACCTGGGTCTGGTTCAGGCTGAGTCATCCCGGCAGGTCTGGATGCAGGTTCGACAGCCTCCAAGGCCGGTCCTAGGCAGAGCAATTGTCCAGCAGGCTCCGTAGCTGCTTCAGAGCAGGGCGAGAGTTCAAAGGCCTTCGTGGCCGATTCAGAGCAGGGTAAAAGTTCCATGACGGCCTCCGTGGCCGATACAGGACAGAACGAAAGTTCAAGGAACTTCGGGTCCGGTTAATGGCATGGCACAGGCTCCAGGAAAAAGTCAAGGGGAATCATGGGCAAGCTGGGGGTATGTGCAGCCACTGGCAGAACCTCCCAAGTGTCCACGAGAGGAGTTAACACCTCGGGTGACTGTTCAATCACCAGCGGAACCACCCCAATTTCCGTAAGCACAGCTGATACCTCCGAGAGCTGTGCAGCCACCAGCGAAACCTCCAGAGAATCTACGGAGGGAACCAACATCTCTGGACATTGTGCAGTCACTGGCGGAACCCAAGGAGAATCACAGTCACTGTTAAGTTCAGGTGGCTCGGGTCACACTAAATCTAGGATACTGAGAGGCTCTGGCGGGTCACTCATGACTCCTGGGAACACTAGAGTGATGTCCGTGGTGGCTGAAGACAGGGGCGCTGGGTCAGGAGCGGTAGCCATCTTGTGCACATTTTGTGCGTGAACTCGGAAGCAGCGGCCATTTGGTGGCTCTGGAACAGTGGCCTTGTAGAGCAGTGACTCTGAAATAGTCGACATTTCCTGCAGTGATTCTAGCCAAGCAGCCATCTTGTGCGAAGATTCGGACGTGGCGGCCATTTTGCGCGCCGATTCATGATCGGCGACCATCTTGTGCAACGACTCAGACGCGGTGGCAAGACGAGAGCCAGGCATGGGTTCCAGCCTGACGTTCACCGGCAAACTGGCACATCATAGGCAAAGACAGCAGAATAATCCAGAGACGTAGCGGGGGTCAGTTCAACAACAAACAGAGTCCGAGGGGCAAGGCAAAGGCAATAATCCAAAGAGAGCGAGGTCGACAACAATAAATCCAAATACAGGGGAACACTGAGAAACAAAGAATGCTAACACAAGTAAACTCCAAACAAACATCCATACATATAATGCTCCGTGAGAACACAAAGACATCCGGGGAATTTATATACGTGATAATTGGATACAGGGAGGAAACATGAATGAAATACCATGACAATAATTAAGTTGGGTGGAGACATGAGTTCATGATAAAGTTTGAGGAGAGCAACTGAGACAAACACAAAGAAGATGACACACGTTGCTGGAGTGCCATCTTAGTGGACATGCGCTGGCACCAGCAGCTGAGGTGTTCCTTCCAAGAGCTACATTTTTATTATTATTTTTATTTATTTTACCACAAATCTCTCCTAATATTTTATTAGGAAACATGTCTTGTGATTTAATTTGATTTTCATCTATTGGTGCCTTAGGACATATACCGTAAAATCACAGCATTTATAGGCATGCACAAAACATAGCGCAATGCTGAAAACAGTAGTTAGCACATTGCTCAATAAGGTGAGGCTATATAAAATTGAAAACACTTTAATAAGCATGACAAGTGATCTCCAACATTTAACCTGTGAACCTGTGGCTAACAAACCACATCTGACTCATTGAAGGAAATCAAGGTTTATATATACAACACGTTGAGCTATGTAGCCATTCACAGATATATCTATTACTTTTTTTGAACATTGGGAACCAAACAACATTGGAAGTCATTTTTAAAATGATTGCTTTTTGTAATTGAACAAAATAAATAAAGCCGTACCGTTGAACAACAGCAAACCAGCAAATACAGAAAGCGCCAACCTAGTGGTGTTTACATTTACAGATAATCTATAAGTAGCTAAGAGTTTATGCTAATGCGAGCACAACTAATCATTACAGTTCTGTTGCGTCACAGTCATCCTCTGTTCACTATGAATTATAATTGTATTAGGCTGTTGATCTATTGTAAAAATTACAGTAAAGACTTGCTAGTAGCACTAATATATATAAATTCACAAAAGTGTATGTGAAGATTAATGGCTGTTTCAGTTCAGACCACTAGTTGTAATCCCAGTGTCCTTTTCTCAACACCTGTTACTGTATAAGTCTATTTACAAGGGGGCTTTCCCTCTGGCTAGGCCCCCCTCTGTAGAGTGAGCTGAACCTTTTGCCATCTGTCACTCTGTTACTGTGAAATGCAGTACTGCACAGAGCAGACAGAGAGCTGGCGCACCTGATTGGCTTATTTGTAGAATGAGGTGGGTCTTAGCAACATGAGTGACAGGTTGATTGCAGGAAGTCCTGTTGGACTAAGACAGGTTTTCAGTGTGGGGGGGAAGTGGCATTGGAGAAGACGCACTAAGTCGTGTGGGTGGCGTAAATCCAGTATGCGTGAGCTAGTAAGGCAGGCCAGAGCTGTTTTTATTTTCTGTAGAGAAGAGAGGGAGTCACAGAGACTTCATGCACATGAATAGCATCTTTTTCTGAAGACTCTGAAGGAGGGAATTTACTGCGTTCCCACTGCTGCAGTGTGGTGGATGGGAAGGAGCGGTTGAGAGGGGAGTTAACAGGTAAAGGGAGGGGTTTGACTGTAATTGGTTTCTATGTGCCTGTTCATGTAACAGTTACAGGAGTGAGGACAGGAGGAGGGGTTGGAGGAATCCTATTAGCTACAGCAGAGGAAAAATAGGTCTGCTTAACAGAAAGTAGATACATTAAATATATGCATTTGATCAACTTTTCTTAACTAATTTAGTCATTTTCAGTGATTTCAATTTTTTTAATAATACGCCAATTATTTTAATTACTGGGAAAGTCAAAATAATTAAACATGTTAGCTGTGCAATAAATATAAGTGAGTAATATTTATAATATAAACTTAAAATTACGCCATATATCTCTTCACACTCTTAATTAAAATAAAACTTTAGGTTTACTCTTAAATATTTTGCAGTAGTTTTAAAGGAGAACTAAGTAGTACTCATCATAAAAATGATCAAATTTCTGGGTTAAAAAACAGCAACTCAGTAACACTTTAGATTAGGGAACACTGTTAACTAGCTGCATATTATATTGGCTGTTTATTAGTACTTTTTTAGAACAATTAATGGCTTATTATGCATAACCATATTCCGGATCCCTTAACCCTATACCCAATACCTACCTGTATACATAATAACTACATCAACTTCCTATCAATAAGCAGCAAATTAGCTATTTACTGAGGAAAAAAAAAAAGGTTAATAGTGAAAATGCATTCCCTAATCTAAACTGTTACCAAAAACTCTTTTGTTTTTAATATTAAAAAATATATATATTAAATTAGTACCATAAACAAAGTAATAGTATTTCTGCATCCACTTATTTTTGTAGCTTATTCTAGCTCATTTCTAACCAACACCTGACAGTATTTTGTCATGAATGTGGCGTGTTCTTTCAGTTAAGGAATTTGATCCAATGAGTTAATTAAAGGAGGATCAATTTCAAGTTGTTAAAGGTTACCTTGGAACATGTTAAACGGGTAAAGTTACTAGGCATACAGTATAGTTAGTACATATAGTTAGTACAATGCTAAAGCACTGCAGGAAGACTGCAGGAAGTAAAGGCTTTGAATGTGAAAATGTGCTATTCACATCCAAACGCTGTTTCTGTCATTCAGACTAACTGCAATTATGAGCTGAGAGTTATTTCAAGTATTAGTCACCCTACCTGTCTGTGTAGTTTGACTCTGTAGCATTATTAGTGTCTGGTTTGTGAATGTGATGCATAGCATTGTGTGTGTGTGTGTGTGTGTTAGAGAAATAGAGAAGAGAGGCCTTGAGAACTTCCATGCATATGAATGTGTGTGGTCTCTGAGGGAAAACTATGTACTATCCATCCCTGCCTCCTCCCCCATAACTGCAGTGGTGGTCATGATGCAGAGTGCGTACGACTCAATTGAGCGCAACACCTGGCACACATCCAAACGCAGCCACACTTCCCCACTCTCACAAAAGCTGACAGAACACAAGCAGCTGTGTGAGACTAGCATGTGAGAGGTTAGACTGGCTTATGACCATCAAAGAGAGCAAAGCCCTGAAGGCATTTTGTAATGATCAGTTTCATTGTCTTCTGAGCAGTTGGGATATGTAGTAGGTTTACTTCATTTAACATGAACTGACTTTGATGTTTTGTAAAGGTGACTGTAGTCTAGTGCAGCCATTCTAAATGCATAACAGGAGAAAGATTGGGGTACTAAGTGTATGGTCACAAGGATATGTTATGTTTTGGATCCCAGCTAACCTTACCAGCAAAGGTTTCCTCAGTAAGGATGAACAGCAATACTATGCTAAGTTAATATGTATTTGACTATGCAAGAGAAGTGCTTGTTAATATCTCTAAGTAATAATATTATACTTTACTATACCTCGAAGAGAGCCATGGTAGATTTTAGTTACCACTATGTATGTAATATGATGAAGAAGTGAGGCAGAGACTGCCAGTAATACCGAGGTGCTTACGTATGTGGAGTTTGCTTTACATTCTTTAATTAGCATGTCACACATTTAGATCATCTTGCCATGAGTAAACACACTCTTCTGATTTTAGAGGGGTACAGTATAAACAAGAGGAGACAAGGTTGTCAGTTCTCTTTACACAAGCTGTTTTTGTGGAGTTATTTTTTTATAAATATTGGCTTAAATGAGTACAAAATAGTGTGGACTTATTGCTAGTGTTAATGTTAGAGTGAGTTATACTGATCATTGTACTCATGTCATACTGAACCTGTTGAAATATGTCTTCTCATTTGGCTCTTATAGGTGATTTCGAGAATGAAATTGGAGTCCATCCAAACTCTCAGATGTGAATGGCAACAAACTTCGAGAGCATACAAGATGACCAGTGTGATTAATCAATTGCAGAGAACATAGGACAGATCTCCAGGTTGCTATTGGTTGGTTATGTCGCAGTCAGGTAAAATCCTCCACCTGTATGTAGAGGTGAGATCTGTCACTGATGAAGAAGAAAAAGGAGATGTGGAGAAAACAGACTCCCTCATGTTGACAGCTCCAGACATCCTTCAGTCATCTCAGTATGGTGTCCCTAATGCACCACATGGCCGGACATCCCCACGTGGGGTCCTGCATAAAGGTGGAAGCAGCACCCAGAGCTTGGCCTCTAGTAAATCAACATCTAGACACTCTGTAAGTTTTCAGCTACATTCAGGACATGGCTCAGACCAACCGGTAGCCCAACACCACAAAAGTTTACCTTATGATGAGATAAACCAGTTACTGTCTGCCCTTCAGACAGATCCCCCTGGAAATACATGTAATTTGGTGTCTGCTCCTTCTGAACATGACCCCTTCTTTGGCAGGGAACATCACTTGTCGGGACGATTTACTGCCCCTCCTACTCCCAGTGGAACTCGTAAAGCTTTCAACCCAAATAAGATAAAGGGAGGAGATGAAGGAAGGCGATCTGTTGCCACTTTCAGTTACATTGAAAAAGCTAAAATTAAATCGGTTGAAGGCCAGTATAGCTCTTTGTGCCAAAGCGAGCCTCGGAATCCTTTCAATAGATCCATGGAGGAAAAAGCTACCCCTTTTCACCTTAGGAAAAGGCTCAGTGACCCAGTGTGGTTCAACAGACTGGAGTCAATGAGCAATTGTAGTTCAAAACAACATAGTCAGGTTTTGGGGATCTCGCATATGGGTAACACTAGTTTTAGGAGGGCTACTCTAGACTCCATTGCCAGAGAAGCCACCCATCGAGCATTGGAGGAATTTGGTTCTCCACAACTAAGGCAAAAAATGTCAAGCAACTGTGCTGATAGAAAGCATGATGTCAGGACAGGAGAGCAGCGCCGCTGTCGGTCTTGGTCTGGCTCACCGGTGATACCAAGCAGTTCTAGAACCCTGCCCAATAAAGCAACAATAATGGACCATGAGAGGAATAGTCAGGTTTATAGAATTCCTAGGAGCCCTGCTACAGACCAACTATCTAACCATGCCAAACAAGCTTACTTTAACATGTCACATTCAACCGCAAACACTCAGGAGGTCTCAAACCAAAGAGTGCAAGGGTATAGGTATCGCCCGAATTTACCATCCGGTAAGCCAACAGCTATTCAACACGAAGTACCAGCTATGATTATAACTCAACCATCAAGACATCAACAAATCAGTCATTCCATAAGTGATAGTCCAAGGCAACCCCACAGAGTTAATTTCAACCTGGCCAACTTCAAAAATAAGGAAGAAGAAGGAGCTAACCAACTTAGTGGAAGGGGTAGTGCATCCCCCGCCACAAGTCCCGAGATGGCTCGTAAACTAGCCGAAGAAGCCAGCAAACTTTCCATACTTATGGAAGCCAGGAGATCTCCATCCCCAAACCCATCCCCATCATCAACAGACACAATAAGCTCTGACAGTCCCCAGCTGGGACATTCAAGAGAGTCTCAGCTGTATGATAGCTTCCAGGGCCCTGGAACTCACTCTAATTGCAACCTTCCTGTTCAGGAGCACAACTTGAAACAAGAGTCTATGAAGACTGGTCACCGCTCTGTTCAGACAACCTCTCTTTTGCCCCACATTGGAAGTACATCTCCAGCAGCTCCAGCAAGGTTGAACAGATCAGATGTAATGTCATACTCTCCCATACGAGACCCTCGGATAGAAAGAACACAGTTGGTTGGGAAGGACAGCCCGACTTTGCATCGCCACCTGCCTTCCCAGTACACAAGGGACAATCACACACCTAGCTTTGAGCGTAGGCAGTATGGGTCAGTCAGAGGTCACAAAGACAGCCCAGATAGCACCAGAAGACCTTTCACAAGGCCTAACCTAGAGACACCAAACTGGACCACTCAGCAAAAGCATGGAATAGAGGAATGCTTAGCCAAAGAAAAGGAAAACCTGAAAGAGGCGGACAGTCATAAAAGAAGTAGTTCAACAACACCAGTCCCCCAAGAGAACCATTGTAGGGTCTCACTGCAGAAAAATGAGATGAAAGCTGAGATTAGGACTAATAAGGAGTTGAGTGGTACAGCATCACAGAGCTCCAGTGGGGTCACAGGCAGCCTTATAGAGAGCACTCTACATGAGAAAGATTGTATATCCTCAGAGACATCTAGCAAAACCAGTCAAAAGAGTCCTGAATCTGGAAACAAAGCGATACAGGTGATCTTGGTACACATCTTTAAAGGCATTGATTTGCTGTTTGATTTGTTGTCTGATAACTCAGTTTCTGTTTGCAGTCTGAATGTGGACCATTTTCAATGAGGCCTTCATTGCACTCACAGAAGATCGCTCGTGCCAAATGGGAGTTCCTGTTTGGGTCCCACTCTGATCAACAAGACCAACATGAAACAAAAGGTGAGAATCTCTTAGAAATGACAAACTCAGACATCCAGGAGCCAGTTTTCTGAAATGTCATCCTTAATTCACTTGCCTTTCCTTGTAAACAAGCTGTTTGCCTCATAATGAATGCTTAATCCAATTATGTAACAAGCCTCATCCCCAAAGCATGACATTAGGATTTGCCTTCTCTGTTAAACTTGGCTCTTTGTTTTTGTTTTACATTTTAAATTTGCTTTAAATTGCCTTTAAATGGAAACCTTTTAATGTTGTGTGTATATA
>JAUMHR010000063.1:9689346-9719244 GCA_032361145.1 Enteromius fasciolatus | reverse complement strand
TCTTTGTTTTTGTTTTACATTTTAAATTTGCTTTAAATTGCCTTTAAATGGAAACCTTTTAATGTTGTGTGTATATATGTCTTGAAAATTATATATTTGTCTGTAATTCCAGTGGCCTTCAGATGGATTATATTTAGGTTCATTGAGTTCTCAGTTCTTTACTGTGTGTAGGTGTTTTCAATTCACAAATGTCAAAGAGAGAGGTTAGAAGAGAATGAGTCACTTGAATTATTCTTGATAAATACTTGTTTTAGGTGGTATTTTCTTTCACTTACCTTGGCATTTATACAATTTACAAATACCTTTATACTTTCTGACTAATAATTAATACAAATAATAAAAAAATATAGCTGCAAGCAGCAATTACTGGGGTTCGAGCATTTTAAGGTTTTTGTATAGGATAATATAGGATAGGACCTGTACTCACCACTTTTGTTCGGGCTAATCCAAAGATTGCAACGATGTGACATTTTTGAGTCTACGACAAGCAGTTTACGAGCTATGGCCAAAAATGTCTACAATTTTAGTTGTAGCTGTAGCGCCCCAATAGACTGTTAGACTTTGATAGACCTCAATTTGGGGAGAACCTATCTATTCACAGAGTTTCAAGTCTCTAGGCCTAATGGTTTGCTACGTGCTCAAACCCCTAAAAATCCTAACAATTAAAACAGGCTTTCAGCACTTTGTGCTTGAACCCCTAATCATTTCAGACTATATTTTTGTTTCTCCTTGGAATTGATGATGCCATACTGTTGAGCTACTGAGACGAATAATGTCATAAAAGTGTTAATTTAATAATATCTTTTTTGTAAGCCCATTTAGATAATAGCTTCTTCAGATATAATTAAAATGTGGCCAAAACAATGTACCGTTTACTGTGAACAATCCTCCACATTCCAGGCTCCTCCACGGCACCCTCCGGCGGTTGTTCCAGTGAGTCACCGACACCCATTCCCCACTTGTTTACCTCCATAAGGCCTATAACAACACACTCAAGACACTGTAAATCAACTGGCTCTTCAAAATCCCCATGCCACAATGCACAGCAAGTCGACATGGAGTTTCTAAACCATCATCCCGCTGTGGGGTCCTCTAATAAGACGGGCATCATCAAACGTAGTGTTAAATATTCAGAGACGGACATAGATGCGGTGCCCTTGCGATGTTACAGGGAAACAGACCTTGATGAGGTGATGCTGGCGGAACAGGAGGAGGTGGACTCTGCTTTTGGCAGCAACCGCAGTGTGTTGGGTACCTCAGGAACCAGCAGCAGCAGCGCCCTGGAGGGAGTGCTTTGCCTACACACAGATGGAGAGGAGGAGCTGCAAGATGAAGAGGTGGTGAGCTGGGCCAGTGTGAGGATGCAAGGCGACAGAAAGAGGCAAAATGCCACACCTGAGGGAGATGAGGTGTTTAGTCGACTACTGAGAGGGTGAGTGTGGAATAGATTACAATCAATCATTGCATTTGTGAATTCACACACATATCCACAGTCCACATCTAGTGAATGCAACAGAGGACTTTCACTTAAACAAAAGATGGGCAGAAGATGTACTGTATGTTTAAAAATAAAAGACTTAAAGACTTTGGGTTAAATGTGAGTGGAATGGTATATTTAGAGACACCCAGGAGGGCAGCAATTGCGTCTGAAGGGGTCAGAGGTTTTAGAGGTGCTGTTTGTAATATTTTGACTCTTCAAAAGCCAAAAAATAAAACATTTGTAGATATTTAGGAAACATGTTATCTTTACATAGCTGTTTTTTTTTTTAAAATAATGCTATAGCCACTAGCAATTCTACTCTGAAATGTGCTTTTCGGGTGGATTCGGGGTCAGAATTGCAGTACCCATTTCAACCCCTAGCAAGCAGTATAACATACTGCACCTTTCATCTGTATGATCCTGCCCCTTCCAGAAGTCTGAAAACACAATGTATTGCTGTCAAGGAATCATGTTATGTTTACATAGCTGTTTCTCTGAAAAATAATGCTATAGCCAGTAATTCTTCTCTGAAATGTGAGATCCGGGGCGAAATGCTTTTGTTTTTGCATTACCTCTTTCAGCCTCTAGCTGTCAATCTTACATACTGCAGCTTTAATAATTTTTTTAATAAATGTACATATACAGTAAAACTTTAATTCAGATGTTCTGATTACAGTTATGCTCGGTAGAAAACATTTAACTTTTTTTTTACAGTATTAGCTTGGTTTTATTCATGAAAATGTAAAGCTGCCTTTAAAAGTTACTGTGGCATTATGCATTTTTAACGATTCAGACGAACCAACACATATCTGACTTATATTCCTCTTGTAGTCCCCCAGATTGCCAGCCTGACAGCAACACAGCTTTGAAGTCTCCCATCTCTGTCACCAGCCCCTGCCGAATTTCATCAGATGGTTCAGACTCTTTTAGCAGACACTTTGAGAGCATTATGGAGTCACACCGCGCTAAGGGCACCTCTTACAGCAGCCTGGATAGTGAAGACATCACCCCTAGTGGCCCTCCAGTCTTCACTTTTGACTTTCCGACTCTCACTCCTGAGATCCAGAGTCAGATCAGCGAAAGTGCCAAGCAGATCATCGAGCTTAACTTTGCTCCTCTAACGTCCCCTGAACCACCTCCTGCGTCTGATCCCGCAGAGTGTGTGGCCTCCCAGGACCTGTACAGGGAGGACCAGAGCAGTGTCTATAAAGAAGATGGTCCATTCTGCAGTGAATCCTGCTCTGATCAAGCCTGCAGGCCAGATTCTGACACAGATGCTGCCATAAGGTTAGTTGCGGTCTGGGTGTATTTTCCATAAATATCTCATCGTTGCATGTTAACAGATATGTTAGTGTAGTGTAAACACCCACAACCCCCCCTGATGAAATAAACACTCAGAAGAATAAAAGTAATTATACACATTAGAAAAGTAACAGCTGGCAGTGCACACACCAAGACAAACTCGTTCCCGACCAACTCACTTCTCTCAAAATGCAAACAGCTGTTTTGGTGACAGATGGTACCCATAGCTCTATGTAATTTGCACATTTTGACATGAGTAACCAGTTATTCACTTAAAATGGTTTTAATGGGCTTTCTGATTTAAGATGGGTTTACATTTACCACGAGAGGGCAGTGCTGAGCTATGTGATTGATTGTACTGAGATACTAACTCAATTTGCCATCGGATGATGTTTTGGCTTGGAATAAGCTGCAAATACATTACACTCACAATGCCATTGATAAATGTAACGTGAATAGTTTTATGTATGTAGCAAGCAGTCATGTAAGGGTGGGTACATACATTTTGGGCCGATTTCTCCCCTTCCGACAATCCTAGATATTAAGGTTATCTTATGAGTTTTTCCTGTGGTGTGATGTGTGTTAAGAGTGACAGTATCTGCTCAGAAGAATGTTGGATATTTCTGGATATTCTCATGTGAAAGGAAACTATATCCAATCAGAAAGCTAGCTTACATAAGACTGAAGCATAATATCAAACACAGTCATGGCACAGCACAAAAGGAAAGACAGCAGAGATGGAGGATCATCTCGTCCATTTGTGGCAAGAGAGTGTTTATACAACATGTCCTGTAAAACACTTATTCTTAAGTCTCAAGAGATTTTGCGAGATTTTCCGTGCAAAATGGTGAAATCTAGGATTTTTTTTTGTTGTAGTGTTTGTCGTCTTTCACATTTTGAAAATTTTATAAGATTAATAAAATCTTTTAGTGTGTATCCAGCCTAAGGAACTAAATAAGTTCTCATGACTGCATAAGATCCTTCCAGTGCTGTGACTGACCCACAGTCTGTGTCACAGTTTGTGTTTAGGCCTATAAGCTCTTGCTACTCTATTCTGTTTGCTGTCAGAATAAATCAGAATGTAGTTTATGGGATTATTTTTGTGCAAATAAAAATGTATTTAATTTTTTTACTAAACTAATGAAAATATAAATTGAAACTGAATAAAATGTCTTTGAAACAAAAAAAAAAAAATGTAGGCAAATTCTTTGCTTCTATTTTTAATACACTGCATGTTTTGCTAAATGTTATGTTTTTTAAAACAATGCTTTTGCTTGCATAATTAGGTTGTTACAATTGAAAGATAATACTAACATTTATATATGTGATATATTCAGACAAGGTTGACAACCACAATGCACTAAGTCCATCACAATGAATGATCGCCTAATTCTGATTTTTTAGTTTCAAAGACATTTTATTTAGTTTCTTAAAAAGTTATGTTAATTTTTAAAGGTGAAAAAATAATCCCATATGATTACACTCTTTAAAAATTTAACATTTTTAAAATGTTGAGGTTTAAAAAAAAAAATGTAAACCTCCTTAAAAGCAATGAATTTAAAATGACTGGATTTACTTAAAGTTAAGATAAAGCAACTTGCTAATTAGGGAAAAGAAATGCATCAATTTATATTAATTTAAATATGTTTTTGTTTAAAAACAAAGACAATAATGTTCAGCAAGAAAATATTTTTTTATAGTGCAGATGGTAGAAAATGTGCATTTGACCTTTGAAAACATGGTAAGAGTTGTGTGACAACAGTGTTTTTTCTTTAAGACTGGCATTTTAATGTGTCATAAGGCTTTTAAGTCCCCTACAGTAATAAGGAACATTGTCTGGATGTTTTATCTGAGTTTTACTGTGGTTATTAAGAGGGCCTCAAAGCCGATACTGTCTGCTTTGATACCTGGCTCATCCGTTACATTCCTAGTCCTGCCGTGGGGCCAGATAGACCTGGAGCTTTGCCAGACATGCTCAGTCTCCATGGTGAGAGCAGATTAACTCGTCGTGTGATTTCAGGGATTTAAATAGAGAGAGTAGAAAACTCTTTCTGTTTCAGCAGGACTGTATCTGTCCATTATTTGATTCAAAAGGCCACTGATATTCTGGCAATTCTGGCCTTTACTTTTTCTTACAGATCTTTACATATTAATCATTAGTTAATGAGACAAACTATGTATTCAGAATCATGTTGATGTTGAGTTTAATGGGAGGGACGAAAGTAACAAGGCAAGACAAAGAGAGGAAGAGAGGGTTGGAAAGAGGGGGAAAAGGGGGAGTAAACTGTTGTGAAAGGAAATACAGACCATATCCACTAGCAAAAAATAGCTCAGCTGACAAGAGAGGAACACGCATTCACATCCACTAACATAAAGTTGGGGAAAGCAGTGGGACGGGAGGAAATCAACCAGATGAACAGATGTATCTGACTACGCTACGGGTACAAAAAGAGCTTGTAAAAGTTTGGAGTAGGATAAAAAAAAACACAGCAACTAAAAGACTTCAAGGGACTTTCAGAGGCAGAGTGTCAGATTTCTTCTAAAGCCTCCTCGGGCCAGTTATGGACAAAAGGATGTTCAGGGAAGGGTAGGGAATGTGGAAAGCTAGATGCTGTGTTTTTAAGTGAGCTCCTGTCATCTGGTTCTGTAAGGTGTGAAGGGGCAGGGCTAAGGGGATGGCTCGGTATATGCTCTGCTGGGGAGGTGGGGCCTTGGAGGATAATTACATGAATGCCCCCCACCTTGCCATATACCGGTGAGTAAAAAAATGTAGACTTCTTTTTAACTTATTGTCCGTATTAATGTCATTATAGTATAATTGAGATAGTATGATAGTTCTTTTTATTGTTTTGATGGTTTTAATATTTTGCATTTTGATTTTACTTCTCAAGTTGTACTAATTTTGATGTGTTTTTGTTATTTTTGTCATTATTAAAATGTTTGTGCAAGTGTTTATATTAAGTTTGTTTTAGCATTAGTTATCTAATTTCAAATAATGTTTGGTTAATACCTGAGGCAATTCACAATTTATCACACTATTTTTAGTATACAGTAATAAGGTTTTTATGAGGACCATTATGAACTTGATTTGTGGGGGTTAAGGTGGTCTGTCTTTTCCAATTAATTTTATTTGTCAAAACGAAAAAGTCCGGATATTAAAATATATGTTTTCCTGAAAAAGCATAAAAAAAGCTAGTTATCTTTTACAAGTTAGTTACCTGATGGTAAATAGATTTTATATCTGCCATTACCAGTGTTTCAGCCAAACAAGTAGCCTTTATCGAGGTATTTTACTTTTTTTTAGTTTCTTCCTTTAACTTGCACCACAAAAAGGTGTGTGTTTGTTTTGCTTCTGTGTCAAATAGATGCACGCTAACAGAAATCATTTAACCATTTAATTTACCATAGTACCATTCAGTTTCTTATGATTCCAGAGTATTGCATTATAATCTGATGGTGCACTGACAAAACATAAACACTATCCCTTCATTGTTGCTTATAATATTACAAATATATCACAAATGTATCTCGCATTGTGCTAGACCATCCTCAATGCATTTCAACAAATTATTTTAGAAATGTAACTCACTTATTGTAATTTTTCTGTGAAGTGTTTTCATAACCAGTTCCAAATACTAAAATTCTAGTGCAACTTGTGTAAGGTAATGTAATATACTTGGTATGTGATAATCTAAGGCCTATCAAGTCATGCAAAAAATGTTAAAATTATGCAGTCTTTACTTCCGTTGGAATGTAAATCTTGTCATGCAACGTTAAAGAGATGTGTGTTAAACGTTTTTCACAGAGCACTGGAATGTTGTAAAGCCTCAGCACATGCGAGGTTATTGTTTGCCAGTATACCTCCCTCTATTCACCTCAGCATTTATAGTGAGTGGGTGTGAACATGTCCACTAAAAAGCATTTATTTGCACAGTGTAGAAATATGTACTGGCATTTGTAGCAATCATCACCTTCGTGCCCTCACCGAACCAGTTATGATATGTGTGCGTAACCTTAATGTTATTCAAACACAGGCGTCTGAATATAACAGCTGATGTCTGATATACAAAAACATTTAGCAAAGGTGTGCCTGTGGTAGTCACTGTGCATTTGTAGGAGCTCTTCCTACATCCTAGAAGCCGTGGCGGTAAAAAGCGTTCTATATTTCTTCCTGGTTTTCTCTACCATGTTTCTATCTGTCCATTGTTTGAAGAACAAATCTGCCCTCATCTCCTTTCTTCGAATCTCCTCCCCTGGCTTGTTTGTGAACTATCCGGTTGGAGTAGGTTGGGAATGGAGAACTTCGGAACAAACCAAAGACAGATGACAGGGGTGATCCGCATATGGCGTGAACATTTTTGGTCCTCGGACATCTAACAGACCTTGGAATGCGGTGGTTTAAAGGCAGAGTTGGGTCACTGAGGTAGAGTAGATGGGTTTTTAAAGCACTTTTTGGGAAGTCGCTCTTGTTTTGTTTTTTTAGACCTTTTGTGATATAAGAGTTGTATGCTTGTATTCAAGTCTAAATGGAATGTATTTAACATGTATTTGAGACTTTTAATCTAAATTAAACGTCTTTCGGTCCTCTCAAATGTTAAAATCAGCAGAAAACCTTTGTTTGTATGTGTGCGTGTGAGGCTTTGTGCTTTGGAATAGTGTACAAAGGGCAAATATACAGGTTTATGCACTCAAAATAGTTTATTAGGTGTGCTTTTTTAGTTACTAAACACTGTTTTTTCTCTGTGAGTGGTATATTGAGTTGATCTTCTGTGAGGGAAACTGTATAGGTAGATCAGATAGACTATTTACATCACACAGCTAGTGCTAAGAATAACAGGTTCAGACATGAGAGATAGAAGGTAAACAAATTTAACCTCATGATTTGACTGCTTCAACGACTCGTCAGTATTATGTTCAGTATGCTTATATTGTGTAGTTGTCTATGATGGTTTATTTTAAGCTTAAGCATATTATTTACATTATATATCTGGTTGCCTTTTTACAAATAAAATGCATACCACTTTTCCTTTTCCTTGGTAATGCTGAATCCCAAGTTCAAATAAATGTGTGTCACCTTTCATGCAGACATCTGTTTTTCTGTATCTGTTTCAGAGAGAGGCCCTCACGGCCGGTATCTGAATCCGATCCAGAGGTGGCTGAGCGATTGGCTTTGGGCAGCAGTGAAACTCTGGCCAATGGCAACAAAGCTGACCTCCAAGCTGCAAAGCGGCTGGCCAAACGTTTGTACAATCTTGATGGATTTAAGAAGTCAGACGTGGCACGTCACCTAAGCAAGAAGTGAGGATCATTTTAACCATTAAAAAATGCTAAGCCACAAATGTGTGCATTTTTTTGGTTAATTTCTATTGCTTTGTTTTGTGAGCTTTTGTGAAGCAAAGTTCTCTTTTAAAGCTCTTTAATGACAATAAATGTGATGTTTTGAAATATACAATAGGGACTTTTTGACTTGTAATACAAAGCCCCAAAACCTTTTGTTTTTTCATCATTTTTGCAGCAATGATTTCAGTCACATGGTGGCAGAAGAGTATCTGAGTTATTTTACCTTCTCGGGGATGATGGTGGATCAGGCGTTAAGGTGAGCTTGCTATTCCTCCATTGTTTATTTAAGTAAATATGTGCTCTCATTTCACATGTCCAACAGGTTTATTCAAAATCTCATCCAGTTTTTCTTGTTGTCTTTTGTGGTTCTTGTTTCTTAGAGTGTTTTTGAGAGAGTTTGCCCTAATGGGGGAGACGCAAGAGAGGGAGCGAGTATTGTCCCATTTCTCTAAAAGATACCTCCAGTGCAACCCAAACACTGTTCTAAATGAAGGTAGGTCATTCCAGCTTTGTGTGTGAATGAATGGGTGTTTGTTGTGCATCTAATGTGTATTACAATATGACTAACACTATGGGGTGCTCTTGCTCTGACTGTGTGAGATTATGGGAGTTCTGTGCCTCTGTGTTTCAGACAGTGTTCACACACTGACTTGTGCCCTGATGCTGCTCAACACTGATCTGCATGGTCATGTGAGTTTGAGATTTATCTGATGTACCATAAACACATAACAAACGATGAAAAAAAAAGAGAGAATCATATTCAGGTTAAAATAATAATCCCAAGGTTATTTTAACTTGAAAAATATACACTAATAATTAATGAATGTAGATTTTAGAAATATGTCATGAAATTTGATTTGCTTTTATAAAGCATTAATTCATATTTTATTAGATTTTTTTTAACAATGTAGTTTACTGTACAAAATGACTGTTAAAAAACTGGAAGTTATAATAAGGCATTTTTTGTGAAATTACTGCTGTTTTAATTTTTACACATATAAGATTTGGGTCTCTGTGAAGGGAGCTGGAACTGTGTTTTTAGGATGGATTTTATTTTCTGAGCTGTTCACCACCCTATGGGGATGAGGAGGCGTGTCGGTTTTACAGTTAGGAATAAAAATAGAAATTCATCCATAAATGTAATAGTAAAAACTTTTCTCAGGGGAGGCATAATTATTACTTGGTATTACTTGGTATTTTAAGTGTTGTTGAGTGCACAGGAACTGTGAAATGGGTCAGCGCATCAGCTGACAGTTAATTTATATGCTATCGTCTCTCTTTCATTCAGAACGTCGGAAAAAGGATGTCCTGCGTACAGTTCATTACTAACCTCGAAGGGCTAAATGATGGCCAAAACTTCCCAAAAGACCTTCTCAAGGTTTGTAGGGTTTTCAAGCATTCGCACACATTCACACTCTGACCGCTTTTGCAAACTGAATTAAGGTCTAATGTTTTACGGTCTGTGGTTAAGCCATAGAAGACATTTACAACTACTGAAAAACCCTGTGTAATCAGCATATACTAAATAAATTAAGACTGCTACTCTTTTCTGGGTAAGATCTTGGAATTTAATATGCTGCATTTTAGTAATTCTGAACAGTAAATAATCAACTCATTATTGCTCATAATAGAATAGTTAATAATTTTCATACTCAAATTGCAAAGGTTTTGAGATGTGTTCAAACGTGTGCTGACCAATGCTGCATTTTTTTGATAAAAATTATGCCTTGGTCAACACTTTACAATAAGTTGTCATTTGTTAACATTAGACAATCCGTTAACTAACACGACAAAATAACGAACAATGCATTTATTAAGCTATTTATTATGCTTTGTTAATGTTAGTTAATGACAATACAGTTGTTCATTGTTTATTCATGTTAGTTCACAATGCATCAGCTAATAAAAAACACATCTTGTGATTTTAATAACGCATTAGTAAATGCTTAATTAACCATAACAAAGATTAATAAATGCTCTAGAAGTATTGTTCATTCTTAGTTCATGTTAACTAATGTTATCGTAATTGTTACCATGCTTTCTATGATGTACACAAATTTGATTCAAGTCAAATGCCTTATTTAAATATATAGAATCAGAAATGTTATAAATCAGTAATCAGAATGATCTGACTCATTACTTAATATTCTTGCGCATCTAAAATGATGATCAGAATATTTTTATGCATGTAAATTTCTATATAAAAGGCACTTTTTTGGGTGCTTTTGCATTATAATGTTGCACGGGATGCATGCAGTGCTTGAAACGATTGAATGATTGCGTTTTATTGTTTGTCATATCTGAAATTGAGTGTTGTGACTAAAATCAGCCATGTGGGGGTTTCTGTCGCAGCTGATGTCAATGAACTTTCTGTGCTCCAATGTTCTGGTGCTATTTTAGTCCCTTCTCTTGGATTACAGGCCACGCTGCACAAGAATAATAGCCATACGATGACCGCACCTGAACCACTCTGCTAATATGTGCTTTAAAATCACAGGGAGCCTTTCATGCGTTTGGTCCTCCCACTCTATATCTCTATCGCTCTCTCTCCTCTGGCCATCTCTCTCTCTGTTTGTCGCTCATCCCTCGTTCGCTCCTCCACCCTCTCACTCGGTGGCTCGCTCTATTCCATCACCTCCCACCCCCTCACTCTCTTCACAGTTTTCTGCACTCTCTCGCTCTAGCCGTTTAACTATCTGCCATCTTGCTCTTTGTTTCACCCTATAATCTGCAAAAACTCACTCTGCTGAACTGTACTTAGCCCTGTCTGTCTAGGTTATTTCCATATCTATATAATCCTCCTTATCTCAAGCCTTGGCTGATGAATGGCACCCTTCTGCTCTCTTCTTCTCAGCTCTGGTCTTCTTTCTCCCCGTTTTTCTCCTACCACCATGTGAGGGTGTGAAGGCCACACATTTGCTGAGTAAAGACAGTTAGTTTGGATGATTAGACTCCGGGAGTGAAGCGTTTAGCTGTTTGGATATTCCCTTCTATAATTTTAGTCTCTTGACCCTCTTTTTCATCTCTGTCTGCGCTGATATTACAACAGGTTTAGGGTTAAATATAGCACATATAGAGATGGCAGCTGAGAGAGACGTCTGTGAGCCAACAGGTTAGGCTCTCGGTGCCTGTGTGGTTCATGACAGTTAACGGCCGTGAAAAACCTGTGTGAAGTCTGTCTTCATGCCAGCAACAGCAGGGATGGCAGGGAGGACAGATGGGAATTTGGCTGCCACACGGCTTCTCACTGAATTGAGGGTTTTGTCATGGTATTATCATAAATGTGTTACAAATTGCTCATTTTCTCTCTCAATTGTCCCTCTTTTATGCTTTTGTTCCCTTTTTTCAATTTGCAAATTATGGTTTTGTTCTTTCACTCAGATGTGTGAAGAGCATAATTCCTGTTATCTCCCAGGTTAATGAGTATGTGCATATGCATCACTGCATTATGTGTTATGCTCCTCCCACTGGTCACAACACAGTAGTGATTGATCTTGCAATCTTTGGTAACGTTTCAATAAGGTTCAGTTCTTGAATTTCAGTTAGTTAATCCATGAAATAACAACAAAACATTTACCGCATTTATTAATCTAGGTTAATTGTCATTTTGTTCATTGTTAATTTGTAACTGTTCATAATAGGCTAATAATTAATGTTGCTTTCAACAACTTAAAATGTAGTGAAGTGTAGTGAAGAAAGTTAATTTCTCTCTAAGGCTGCGTTTGTTTATTAAAATTTTTTTTATATATATATTGAAATGTAATTAATTCCTGTGATGGCAAGAATGAATTTTCACTCATTATTGTCAAATGATTCTTTAGAAATTATTTTAATATGCTGATTTTGTGCTCAAGGAACATTTATTATAATAATATATGTTGAAAACAGCTGCTTTATATTTATGTGGAAACCAAAAATGTTTTTCATGCTGGCAGAAAAAATCGGTCACACTTAAATTTTAGGTCCAATTCTCGTTATTTACACAATTATCTACAATTTCTCAATAAACTCTGAATTTGCTGCTTATTAATAGTACGTAAGTTGTTAAGTTTACTTATTAGGCAGGATTAAGGAGGTAGAATATGGTCATGCAGAATATGTGCTTTATAAGTACTAATAAACAGCCAATATTTGTAATGATGGGCATGCTAATACTAGTTATTAACTAGTTAACTAGTTAAAAGTGAGAAATGCTGTATTGGTCATTTACCATCCAGGACTAGTCATTCTTTTATTTTTCATTATAGTTCGTTAGGCACCCTCTGTGGAGCAGCAGCCACTGCACAAGGATGTAATCCATTTACAAGAGGTGTTTGGCTTAACAAAGCTGTATTCAGTCATTTTCAATTCAGGCTTTACTGTACTCTGGGTGCGTTTACAATATCAACTGCTTAGTCTGCTTTGTTGAACACATGCAGTCCTTCTTCAGCTCGAGCAGATAAAACCTCTCTATGCCCAGCTCACTGGGATAACTGTTGGCTGCCTGGTGACAGTGGCCAAATAAAAGCAGGTCATGTTTGAATAAAGTTAGACTCAGACTATGGGATGCCCAGTGTCCCAGAGCTGTCTGTGACAGGGAGAGAGAGAGAGAGAGAGAGAGAGAGGGAGAACAGGCTGCATCAGTGAACAGCCTGCCAAAAGAAACCACACCAACCAAATTAATTCACTGCTTCTACAGTTTCCCCAGTGACTTGTTAAATTGTGCAATTCTTATTGATAACATAAGTCGACTGTTTATTGGCTGATTCCATTTTGAATTATTTAGCAATTTAAAAAGTGATTTATTTATTTACTTGATGTTTATTTGATACATTAATACGTAATTGTATTATTTAATGCTATTCCTAGCCAATTAAATAAACTCGTTATCAAATAACGCAAAGTTTAATGCTGATTTTTGACAGTTTACTCTGTTATCATAATAACATGATAATAAATTAGAGCAACAGGTTTATTATCATTATATAATACGCCAGACCTTTTTTACATTACGCGTATTGAAAATGAGAGTGAGTATGTCAATAAAGTGATGTGAGGATTTGCACGTTCGAGAGCCTGGAAACTGATTGACATTCACAGGAGGGTGGGCTCATGGAACATTCAAGTGCCGTGATTTGTCAGTCATGCTGGGAGACGGGTACATCAATTGAGAAGCAGAGCGCGAGAGAGACCGTGAAAGAGATCGGGCGAGATTGTGAATGCAAGAGAGAGATGGGAGGGTGAACACTCCTCCCTCACAAGATCTCATTCTCACCGCACAGCCCATTTTTAACTGCATCACGGAGGAGGAAAAAGACTGTGAGGAGAAGAAGCACAACAGCACAAACCTCTATTGTTTCTACAGCCGTGCAGCAGAGCTTTTGTGGAAGGGAGAGAAGAATCTGGATAACCGGCGTGAGGATACAAGCTCAAAGAGAAAAGAAAGGATGAAAGAGAATTCAGGGAAACTTCTAATGCATTCAACCGACTGACGTTGAACGGAAAAAACTGCACAAAGCAACAGGATTGTCTTGTTTCTCTGCTGATTTCCTGCTCCAGTCTGGTCCTTCTGTCTCTCACACGTCTGATGTCTATTTTTCCATCCCAGAGGGGGACGTAAGGTGACGTCACAGTTTTGGGATGCCAGTTTGAGAGTGGGCGGAAGTCAGACCCTCTCAGTCTGTTCCCTGCATGAGCCCATGCGTGTTTATCTCATGCATTTGCTTCAATGATGTTCGCATTCATCCGTCTGTCCTCTTCTCCAATTATCTCCTTCCACAATCACGGTCCTTGCAAGCCATCTGCACCGCACCTGTGAGCGTGTCAGCATGCGTCGGTGAGCGCATGTAGGTGTGATGAACTGGAGGATGTATACCAGGAAACAACTGGATCCCCAGCCTTGATTGTATTTGGTGTTTCAGTCAAAGCAGAAAGTTTGATGCAAAATGGCGCTGGTGGATTTGCAGTGGCCCGGCGATGTTTTTACATGCATAATGAATAGGAACGGATCCATAATGCAAGAGTTGGATTCACTACGGAAAGCCTGATGCCCATGTGACACCCTCAAGGATCTCCCAAAGAGCTTCACCACTGCCAAAGACTTCAAGTTTGCCACTGTGTCACTTGACGTGCTCTTTGAACTCCTTTCTACTCTCCGCTCTGAATTCTACTCATCAAGACATCAAGTGAATGAAGACTCTGCCAAGTTTAATTTAGCATTGCTTGTTTTGAAAGCCTTCATTTCCTCATCTGTGCATCCTGTATTTCGAAAAATCATGATTGGTGTAAACAGCATTCACTCCTCTGGTCGTCTCCGCTCTCGCTCCCTGTGCTCGGTGCGATGTGGACGGGACTTCAGCGTGATGGACCCGTTCCGTTACACCAAAGCACCTCGCTCGCGTTCTTTAAAGCCCCTGGCCTTTCCTGATCTGCTCGGCAAGGTTCAGGATGGCCAAAATCACCCACAAACACGGAAGAAAAAGCAAAAGGTATAACACTTGTTAACTGCAGGATGGAAATTAATATCTTCTTTTTTTCTGCTTTTAATGATGGTTGGGTTGATGATGGAAAGTGTTGCCTGCAACCTGTTTCTAGTTCATGGTTATTGTTAACTTTCAGTTGCTATTTTTAGACACGTCAGTGGGATGTTTGAGCGCACGCATGTATGCACACAAAGGGCAAAACTGTTGATGTGGTTGTGCTTTAATGCTGTTGTTTTCCTCTTTTAACAGGCTCTCTACAACTCTATTAAAAATGAAAAGCTGCAGTGGACAATGTAAGTCTAATGTTTTCCCTAGTGGCTCCTTTTCACTACATCAGATTCAAGAGCACCATCCTCCTCATCCAGTGTCATCCAAAACATTTGAAAATAATCCAAATGACGTAATTCTAGAAGTGTTATTGATTTAAAAATGGTGTAAGCTCATTATAGAATCCTTCAGCTGGAAAGGCCTTTCATTTCTTCAGTGAGATAAGCTTATAACGTGCACTTTTAGAAAAAATCTGGTTTAAATAGCTTCTTTTGATTGATTAAGAAAGCTCTTTAATCAGAAAGGTTACAATTTTAAAAGATACAATTTTAGATAATTATTTATTATTAGTTTATTTATTTTGTCTCTATTTATGCAAAATGTTGAATCCAGATATTACAAATGTTGTGACATTAAAGCAAACAGAATCCATAAAACTGGTTCTGTTTTCAATTAGAAACTTTTCACCAGGCTACAAAGAATCCATTAGATTTTCTTTTGATTAAGCCCCAATTAAGGACCTTTTAAGGGTTCCAAATATGAAGTCATAAACCCTTTAAGGTTATATAGCACCGTACATTAAAATAGTGGTTCTTTATTGCCATTGAGCATCCGTGGAACCTTTTATTGCACAAAAGGTTCTTTATATTGGAAAAGCTCCTTTAGGTTATTAAAATATTCCTTACTGATAGGTTCTTTGAAGAACCAAAAATGGTTCCCCTGTAGCAAAAAGCAAATCTTTTTTTTTAAGATTGTATGTACTTTGTGTGTATTTATGACCTGGCCAGAGCCGTATAATGCTCTAAGCCTTTACTTTCGCCTTTGGCTTTCCAGATTTTGTTGCCATGGTTACCGCAAGTTGCCTCTCCATAATTACAGGTTGAAATCTTTGACTGGCTAATGTGCAGACTTAAACACAGCCCTCTCTTTTTGTCTCTCACACACACATGCTAACTCTCATGTGCACCGCGTTTGCTCCTCAAGGGGTTCTGCAGTACCCTTGTTTATGTGTGAAGGAGAAAAGCACAAGTTATTGTTTTATTCAGCAGCAGGTCTTTGATCTTCATCCATCCCTGCATCCCTCCTCTCTTTTCATCTCTCTGTTTCACGCTCCCCCCATTTCTGAGTTTGATTCACTACATTACACTTTCATTTATTTAGCATTGTGTGATTCTCAGTTAAAGGCCATCATTCACTGTGTATGAATCAATGCACGTCAGTCACCATTTTTATGTGGCTGCTCTTTCTGCCTCTGTCTCTCTCTCTCTCCCATGGTGCTCCATCTTCTGAGCTGGTTCTCTTGGTTGCTAGTGTTGAGGCCAGCAGTTACTAAGCAACAGATGAGAGCATTATCATGTGAAGGCAAAGGCTATGTGCTGTACTCCGTAGCAGTTAGAGAGGAATGTTTAGCGGTTCAGACCTCAGGGGCTCTCCGGGGTGTCTGATTGCGCTCCCTGCACAGCTGTCACTCAGCTGGATATATGTACTGTACTATAGATAAAATACAACTGTGCCAAGCACTAGGCAATAAAGATGCAGTTTCACTCCTTATCGTAAAAATGCTTATAAATGAGGTGGGATGGTGCTTTATGCTACTTCGCTCTCTGAATAACTACCTCTATGAGTCTGTGTGTGTGTTTAAGGTCCAAATCTAAAGTAGCAATTAAAGGTAAATATTGAAAGTCGGGGAATTTTGCATTTATATGTAAAATGACTTGCGAGTAATGGTGAGAATGCAGGTTACTGTTCATAATAAAGCTTTTGTTTGGGTTTTCTACAGCGATGAGGAGGAACTGCGGAAGTCTTTCTCTGAGCTGGACGGTAGGAAAGACTCCACATCGCACACTATGAAGCGGATCAGCAGTGGTGGAAACCCCCTCGTCAGTGTTGCACAGCAGTCCAGCGCTCAGGTCTACAAAAACGGCTTTCTCGTGCGGAAAGTTCACGCTGATTCTGATGGCAAGAGAAGTAAGCCGTTCCTCAGATGCAGCCTTTTATTTGGTGTAGTAGTGTTTTCGTCCGTTTTATACAGCCTTTGTAATTGTAGTTTAAATGACAGACGAATATTCTTGTCTAAATATCTCAAAACAACATGCACGAAAATAAGATGCTATTCATTATAGTCCTTTTTTCTTTATTGTTTTAATTATAAACCTTAAAATAAGATTTGTCAATGGGGTAAGATTTCAATTTAAAAAAAAGTCTCCTTCAAAAAATATGATCTCAGAGTTTTGCTAATTAAGTAAATGTATAATAAATGAAAAAAGATCTTCTAAGAACAACTGATTATTAGTATTATGATTATGTCAGTGTTTTTATTATTAAGATACCTATTTATAGAATATTTAACTGTTTATTTAAGTTTGACTGTGTTCTTTTAGCTCCACGAGGTAAAAGAGGATGGAAGACATTTTATGCCATCCTAAAAGGACTTATTCTTTACCTTCAAAAGGTACATTTTAATCATTAATATTTTGTGCTGTATGGACAACATTTTCTTGTGGTTGCTATACCGTTATTAACTGTAAAAAAATGATTTGTGATTTTCCTCTACTTTGCGATTGGTCTGCAGGATGAATATCGTCCAGATAAGCAGCTGTCTGATGAGGACTTGAAGAACGCAGTATCAATCCATCATTCCTTAGCCATGCGGGCAGCAGACTATAGCAAACGACCCAATGTGTTTTACCTTCGCACTGCTGACTGGAGAGTCTTTCTTTTCCAGGCCCCGTAAGTCTTGTTATTCTTATTTGTTCTATAAGAGTGATTCACTTAAAATGAATTTTATATTTTTAAGCTTTTTTTTTTTTTTTTTTACCAATATTTATTTATTTTATGATTATTATTTTTTCTTTTTTTCATTTTGGCTGTGTTTTTATAAATTAAATTTTTTTAACCCCTTTCTCCAATTGTTAGTAGCCTACTGTAAGATCAAAATCCAGCATTGTTATCAAAGTAAAACATTACAGTGTAAAATATATTACATGGAAAATGTTTTTTTTAATTAATAATAATATTTCACATTATTATTGTTTTTAGAGTCCATAAAACAGTCCATTTTTTACTGTTTTATTAAATAAATGCAGAACTTTTTGCAACTTTTGCATAACTTTATGAGTGACAACAAGAATTATTCAGCAGAAGGCTCATGTTCTCACAATGACTTTCTTTCAAACTCAAACAAACCTGAGTGCACCCTGTTCACCGACTGGTTGTTGATTACATGCAGGGCTCTTGTCAAACTTTTCTCTTCTCAGATGAATGACTCAACGTGTATCTCCCAAGAGAATGGATCCTTCTCAGCTATTCTGTCTGTCCCAGATACACTTACTAAAACTCTCTCCCTCTCATTCATCTCCATCTGTTCCCCTCCATCTCTTCTGCTAACAGCTGCCTGCAAACTGCTCCGTTTCAAGGCTGTGCTATTTATATTAAACATAAAGTGCAGTTTCTTTAAGCAGAGAAAAGTTTGAGATTTTTTCCACCTTTTGAATTTGGTTATCTTACTGCCCTTTGGTTGAACTGGGCTTGCATTTCACCCCCAGGAACGCAGAGCAAATGCAGTCCTGGATAACCCGAATCAACACGGTGGCAGCCATGTTCTCTGCCCCTCCCTTTCCAGCAGCCATTGGCTCCCAAAAGAAGTTCAGCCGCCCACTTCTGCCAGGCTCAAACACAAAGCTCTCACAGGTATTCAACACTTCTCTCACTCTACAGTTTTCACTACTATTCACATGCATGTAAATGCCAAAGACCAGAAGTTTGTCAAAATATAGGTCACACTTAAAGGTCTAATTCTTGCTGTTAACAAAACATTATGATATTTGGCTTAATAAGTTCCTAATTTGCTGTTTATTCATTTGTTAAGTTTGGATATTGGGTAGTATTAGGTATGTAGAATATGGTCATGCAGAATATTTATTTTCTAAGTACTAATAAAAAGCCAATATGTTAATAATAGGCATGTTCTGTTACTTCATGTCATTCCAGACAGACTGGATGATGATCAGATCAGATCTCTGTGGAGCACTGGCTGTTGTCAGACTCCTTGTGCAGACAATAATCTCACTGCATTATTACAGTTAATGACAAAAATAATATTTTTCAACTGACACGCTTCCGCAAAAGATAGAAATAACCCACTTAAAACCATTTTTTGTTGGTGAAAATACTAGTGGCCTAAGACTTTAGCACAGTACTGTATATATATATCAATTTTTGGCAAACAAATGTAATGTTAACATTTTTTATGTAATTATTTTGCCTTTTTAACTACATATTTTGTGACATTACAAATGAACAAAAAAAAAAAATCATCCCCAATTGAAACATTGTTTTGCCATTTCTAGATCTTAAATGACCAAACTTTTTTTAATTTTTAACAACATATTTATTGACTTTTTAGCAACAACAACAAAAAAAGCTTTTTTTCCTTCATTATGATACCAGGAGGATCAGCTTAAGTCTCACGAGACACGGTTTCGAGCCATTTCTGCTGAGCTTCAGGAACAGCGCTCAATGCCCCAAGACCGCAAGACCAAAAGCAGGGACCAAGAAGAGTACAAGCAAAGGGAAGAGTATCTGGACTTTGAGGTAAAAACATTTCACTGCACTCTTTCTTCCTTTACTCTTCACTCCATTTATACTCCGTCTTCCTAAATGTATCTTGTAGAAAACACGCTACGGAACATATGCAATGCTGCTGAGAGCTAAGATCCGTATCGGGGAGACTGACCTGGAGGCGTTTGAGGCCCGTTTGTTTGACGACGGCGGCCTGCAGAGGGCCCACTCCAGCCCCACGTTACCCCAGGACAACAGCCATGCCAGCAGCACCAAAGAGTCGAGCAGGAGCAGCGGCAGCAGCAAGAGGACCAAGCGCACAGACAGTCAAAGACAAAGCTACAGACAGGCTGTCAAACCGTGAGAGCACCCAAGCAGAAGGGCTTGTTTATCTCTATTCAGGGGCTGAATATAGAGCGCTACCAAGACGGCTGCAGGTTTCTTTGATGGCTGCTCTCAAGTCGTCATGATTAGGAAACTGGTTGGGGTTGCTGTGCTCCACATGACCGCTGGTAAAGCATGCTTTTCTGGCCAGTAACCGCGAACCCAAATCTGCCAGTGGGTACATGAGAAGAAGCACCAGCCTCACATTGTCTTATTTCTGTCGGTCTGTGTTTTCGCCACAAACCTGTTTGGTTTTATCTGTGTATTATGCTTGTTGACTGTCGGTTTAAACACTCGTGGCTTTTCGTTTGAACAAGCTGAAGTGCAAACTTCACCTGGTGGCCCTGGGAGCGACAGCCAAACGAGACGTGAGCCTCTTTATCGTGTGAACGTGTTGTTCACTTTATATATTTAAAGCATTGTAGATTTTGCTTTTTAGATATTTTCATCATTCGAGGTCGATCGAGCGCTTTAACTCCTTATGGAAAGTTCGAGTCTGTATAGTCCTTTAAACCTTCTTAAAGCACGTCTCAAAGCATGCCTAAGATGTTTGAAGACAATCAGTTTCTCATTGGGTACAATGACTGAGAATAGGAATGCATTATTTCTCTTTACAACATGACGACGAGCTTGTGATAATGACAGTTCAAATAACACATTCCTTGTGAAAAACAGGTGCGCTGAATTGTAGTGTATGAATGTGCACTTGAAGTGTACTTCAAATCTTAAAAGTGTATCTTTAAGAAGCTGTACTTAAGGATAATATAATATTAATGAAACTAACGTGTGTACTCTTTCTTGACTGTTTCATAACTCAGTTTGTAATGATGGCAAGTTACATTTTAAATCATTATCTTTAAATAATCTGCTGTTGTGACACTTATTTAATGTGTTGACTAACATAGTAAAGCACATGTTAAGTAAAATTCTGTTTTATTACATTTAAGATGATTATATTTTAAATGTACTAAATTGCAAGTTTATTACAATGTATAAAATATATGATATAGAAGATTCAAAAGAACATTAAAGTGTATTTTAGTCTACCGTAAATGCTTGTCAGTATATTGAAACCATATTTTAAGGGTAACGTTATGAAGATACAGATAATGTCCTACTTGAAATGCAATGAATTGTATTTAATATAATAATACATTATCATTTATTTGCAGATAACAATAAGTCCAATAAGTACTCTTTTTAAAAGTATGCTGAAGTGCACTTCTTTTTCACAAGGGATTATTTTACACGCTGTCATCATTCCAACAGGAATGTCTAAATGACACAGTGACCAATTACCATGTGAAATGGATGTTAAAATCCATCACACCAATCGACCACGTCATTTATGTAATGTATTGTGTATTTAAAATATGTATTGAGCTTGAGAATGACGTGATGCAAAATCTGTGTTGAAACCCTTTGGATATGGCTGAGCCATTGAATTCTCAGGCACTCATTTTTTTTTCTTTCCAAATTTATGATCCATTCAGTGCTGCGGTAAAAACAGGTTTGTTCAGAGTAACCATGTCGAATACCTCAATTGCACTGAGAGACCTGCTTAACCGAGTGTCATTTGGTCTGAAATAATTCTACCTGTTTACAAACTGGTGTGTTCTTGCGTTCAAATGAATCTGTGTGAAGTATTGCTTTAAAGGAGAGTTTTCGGTAATGCTGTTTATCATGAAAACATGAATTGTCCTACTGATATCAGAAATATGATGGATCCAAGAAATTGTAAAACCTGTAAAACAACACTCTAATGCAAATCCAGATCTAAACTGACTGTTAACACTGCCAGCATATAGATCAAATTCAGACATTAAAAACACAACATACACCAAAAAAAAAAAAAAGAAAAGATTTTGACGATCTGGGACCCAAATTCCATCAAATGGCACTTCAACGTTACGCTTCACTGCACTATGAATAATAGGTGTATTTAATGAAGAGTTATTTATATATTTTGAACATTTATGATCTGTCTTGAGTATTTGTTTATGACTGAAGCATATTGACTAAACATTTCTATAGAAGTTTTTATAGGGAGCACTTGACCACTACAAGTAGTTTGGTGTCACCCAAAGATTTTGCTGTAAATGTAACTTATTTCTTACGACTTAGTTTTTGTGTTTGGCGTTTTATCCATTCTAGCTGTATATAATGTGAACATTATCTTACAGCCGCTCAGTAAAAAAAAAAATGCTATAATGTTTGTATGTTTTGAAAGCGTAGGCAAAATAAATTTTTAAAGGATTTTAAAAGGATAACTGTTTTATTATTTTTCTTACGCGTTGAATCTCTCAAGGCTGCATTTTCACCAAAACAGTAATATTGTGAAAAACTGTTCTGCTGCTTTGTTTCATATATTAAAATAAAGTGTTCCTGCGATGGCAAAGCTAAATCTTTAGCAGCCATACTAGCTTCCAGTGTCACACAATCCGAAATCATACTAATTTGCAGATTTCGTATTATTTTCTTCAGTCTACAAAAGACAAAGAATAATGAAATAACTTTACTAAAACACAACCATATTTACTCAGAAGAAGCATATAACTGCAACCAAACAAACGTACACATAAATAAACTGTATTAGATGTCATCACGATTTAAGTGCATTACATCTTTGCATTTTCCTAAGATAGAATATATATATCTCCACACAAATCCCACTAATAACATTCATATCAAAACATTCTGCAGAAATATTCCAAAATTACGGCTGTGGCTGTAAAATGACTGAAATCGCAGTAATCTACTGGATGTTAAGATAAAAGCTCTGAATTCTCAGCTTCAGTTTAGACCATGGAGATTTGAGTATCTTACAGCAACTCATTTCTGTCGTGTTGTCTTACTGTTATGTAATAACAGTAAGAGGGGGCTTTTGGCCTCAAAATGATCCTTTTCAATTTCTCCTGTGCTGTATTTCCGTTTTATTGAGATGATGAACCCTACACCAGTTCGCACCTGAAAAAACAGTCAAATAAAGTGCCAAGTTGTCCTCAAAGAATAGATCCTGATAATCAGTGATGGGCCACTGCAGGATTTCCCATCTCCTCTTCAATGGACTGACTTCCAAAGCCACTGTCCTCTTTAGAATCTGAAAAAAAGGAAAAATATTTGATTAGCAATTTATAGTTCAAAGATTTTGTGTGGTGTCAGAAGTGAGAGTGTAAACCTGTACCTGTGCTCTGCTTGTCCTCTTTGGGTTGGCTGTCTCTCAACAGTCTCACTCCTTCACTCACTCCCAGAGACTGCAGCGCCTCCACCAGGCCGTCCACAGGACCACCACTCAACTGAACAGGCAAATAAACATGATTCATAAATAAATCATTCATAAAGGATGCCAACTTGATGCACAAATACAAAATCCATACAACCCTTCTTCTTTAAAAATAAATAAATACATTTGTTAGATATTAAATATACTAGTAAATACTAAATACATTTTTAAAATTTAAATGTATTACAGTACATTATTTGTATAAGTAGCAATCAATTCTATATTTAATATTTTGTCATAGTTTCATTTACAGTTAAATATAAAGTAAAAAAAAATTTTAAATCTGCACAAAGGTACTTTTTAGATAAATTGACATTTTTTTTGGTAATAAGGAGAGTTGTCCTTCGGCTCCGCTATTTTGAGCGGGAGAATCTAGCAGCTTGCGTGCACATGGTTACAGGTAAACGCATTAGTGTGAATTTAACTAATTATTTATTAAATCTCCGTTAATAACTTAAAACAGACGGATATCTGAAAATATGTTTTATAAGCTGCTTATATGCAGCTGTTTTGGAAAGAAATGTTTTAAAACAAGTTGACAAACGTTTTTGTATCTTACTGACATTTAGACTTAATGACTGCTATTCATATTACATAGAAATTAGATTACAGTAGAAACTATTTTGTCTGGTAGGTAATAAGGCAAATTGACCACATTAAAAATTGGTTTAGTACTGTTACCAAAATGAACATTTTCGTGAACCTTACCACTGCACAGCAAATGTGATGCTATGCAAACTATGACAAAACTTTCAAACTGCTAGGACACCTCTCACTGCATATAGTAGTAGTGGGCTAGTCTGGCTTTCTTTTCTAATTATGAATATGACAGAAAGATGAATGCCAGAAGTCAGCTCTAAATTATAAATCGTTATTATAAAGCTATTGATTTTGGTAGATGTTTTAATGTAAAAAAATTATGTTAATTGAAAAAAAAAAAAAAAAAATTCCATTTGATTAGTCACAATTGAAGGTCAATAAAAATTAGCATAATGTGCCACATACATACTAGAGATATTAGTCATCAGAGACATATCAGTGTATGCTGTTCCAAACAACAACTTGCAAATGCCTATTTAACATTATAACAGAATTTGGCCATTTTTGTGACAGTCTCTTACCTGGTAGTTCTCGAGAAGCTTCTGGCAGGGCGAGGCACTATCCTGGTACAGGTGAGTGAGTGTAAGCATGCCCAGTTTTTCCGCTAGCTCTCTCAAGGGTACATGGTCTTCAATGAGAATACTACACAGTTTTGTGAGCACCTCACTGTCCAAACCTTGGTTCACTGCAAGAGGATGAATACAGATCAGTCACACATCCTACAAGCATGAGTTTGTGAGAACATAAAGCATGCATCTGAATCTTATTACCTTCCTCAGTGCTTATTTTGATCCTCTTGGGGGCGAACGAACTGGTCTTATGGCCTTTCCTGCCATCTAAAAGATCTCTAACCTGAAGAAGACGTTGGGGTTTTATAAGGTTAAAAGTGTTTATTCGTCCACTTTCTTTTCACTGTTCACAGTTATATTTAGATATTATAGATACAAAAGCTCAAACCTTTTGGCATTTGGCCAGATCGAATGGTGTGTGGCCCACAGCAGGTCTCTTGCGTGGGTTAAATGTTCCTCTTTCAGATGATATTGACAAGCAGTGTACTTGCTGAACCGTAAGATCTAGAAGCTGCCTGTCGACTTCATTCTTTTCGCTCTCGTCATCTTCATCTGAGGAAGATGAGCTATGGAAAGAGAGAGGCTCATCGTTCTCCATGCGTTTATCAGCACCTAAAAAAACACGACAAAGATCATTAATCAAATCGATATCATACTTTATGAAATTGTGGACAAATCACATGCTATACAGTAAATGTTCATCTTTGTTGAGCAGCTTGACAATGTTCTAAATGCATTGTGGTTTTTAGGCCTTCACAGATGTATTTGCATTACATTTGTAGGTTTCTCAGTTACCTGCAGCTACCAGCATGGAGCAGAGAGGCGGGGAGCCCTGACCGGCAGCAAAGTGAAGAGGACTGTTGCCGCCGTAGGTACACGCATTCACATCAGCCTTCAGCTGTGACAGAAACAGCAAACATTAAACATTCAGGTGGCTGTTTGCTCAAGAAGTGTTCAATCAGGGTGAAAATGCCCCAGTATTTCATCAAAGTGACAGAACAATACAAGTGAGCAAAACAGACCTCAACATTTTAACAATGATGTGGGTCATCTGTATCAGTTTCAGACTTCCTACTTAGTGAAGCCCTAATAGTGATGCTACAGAACTAATCGGAAACTATGGCCACAGAAGAACAAAGACATCTGAACAGTTTAGCCATAGGTCTTTACCTCGGTAATGAGATAACAGGCCAGTTTCAAAAGGTTGTCCCTCACTGCCAGGTGTAGGGCTGTGCAGCCACTTTTCTGCTCTGGCATGTTAATCTTTGCTCCTGCCTCCACCAGCAATCGAAGACAGTGCTCTCCATCTTTCTTTACTGCGAGATGGACTGGATATTGACCTAAGAAAGAGGGTAAAACATTTTTTTCACAATGTTGTAATATTCCAGATGAGACCTTAAGCACCAGTTCAATGAAGACAATGAGAGACAATACCATGTGTATGTCTCACCTGAGAAGTCAGCAGAGTTTACTAACTGGGCATTGCGCTCTCCCATCAGACCCAGGATCACTCGTAGTATGGCCTCATCACCGGTGTGAGCGGCCAAGTGAAGAGCTGTCCGGCCCTCCTGGTCCAGCAGGCTCGGGTCTGCACCCGTTTTCATCAGCATCTCAACTAACTTGACCTGCTTTGTGATCACAGCCAGATGCAGCGGAGCCTAGAGAAGAAAGGAATATGAACTTTAACATGACATATGAAAGCAAAAAAACAAATAAAATAAACAAACAAAAGCTATTTCAATTGGACTGGCGCTTTAAAGTGAGCAGACTGAGGGGTGAGAACCAGAAGTGAGTGAAATGAAGGGTTTAATAAATGACCTGTTTGAGGTTGTTGAGTTTGTTAATAAACTTTTGCTGTGGAGTGTTGTTCAGGGCTTGAATAAGCTGTTGTACCACAACAGGTTGCTGATGGATAATTGCCAAATGCAAAGGCCTATGGGAAATGAAACACAATACAGATTAAAATTCCAAGTCTTATCACGATTCAATACTATTGTATCTGTGGTACCATTCTTAAATGTAATAATGTCACTACACTGCGTTTCTCATTCATTTAGCAGATCGTTTCATCCAAAGCAACTTTCTATACATATACTAGAAAGGTTTTAAAGGTAGTTGACACATATCCTAGTATTTAATTTAGTACAGTTGACGTGTTAAGGCAGAGATGTGAAAAGACATACGTGTCTCCGTTCTCATCCTGCACTCCACAGAGATGTCTTTGCAGAGCCAGCAGAGGGCGCACATCTCCTGTGCTGCAGTACTGTAACAAAGCACGAGCGGAGTACTTAGCCATCAAAGTGGCACGACTCTGCAAAGCTGTGGCTGAAAACGCAGGAAGGAAACATACATCACTGAACGCAAACACACCTAAAATCTCTATGTCTTGAGTAAAGCTGGCATAATTCTACTCACCGATCTGAAAGAGCTTCTGTTGCATTTGAGAGCCAGACTGAGTTTGTGTGTTTGTTGACTGATTCTGAGATTTGTCGGACTGTGGGGTGGAGTCTGACATGTGTGCCCCGCCACTAAATCCACCACATCCACCAATGAAAAACCCTGTACCATCCATCGGAGCATTAAATTGAAAACCTAAAGGGTAAAGTTGACCGTGTTAAACATATGTGAATGGCCTGGTGTGCACTAGAATATTTGAACTTGAAATCTACACAGGAAGCCTCCGAGTTCAGGTATATGGTATGCTATACCTCCTCCCATTCCTCCTCCTCCTCCTGTTCCAGATCCAGGGCCTCCAAAGGCCCCTGCTCCTCCTTGAGGTCCTCCCCGCCAGTGATCGTAGGGCTGAGGAAGTGCCTTCATCTTCTTCCTCTGAACCTCTTCTTTGTCTGTGGGGAAACAGGAGCAACATTTCATCCGACATGAGAAATACATCTAATAGTTTAAAGTGACTGTTCGGGGTTAGTAGTTTATTTTTTGTTTGTTTGCTTGTTTTTTAAGAAATGAATATGTTTAATACTGTTTGCCAGGATGGATTAAATTGATCACAAAGACATTTACAATGTTACAAAAAGGTTTTTATTCTATACTATTATATAAAACAAACACTGTTCTTAAGAGCTTGCTCTTTAAAGTATTCTGAAAAACAATATACAAGGGTTTCCACAAAAATATTAAACTGCATAACTGTTTTCAACATTGATAAGAATTGCTATTGAATGATTTCTGAAGGATCATGTGACATTAAATTAATGACTGCTGAAACTAACCACAGACACGCATTATGTACATATGCCAAAAAAGGAAGTGAAACAAGCTATTGAATAAGATATAAATGGTCTCTGTTCGCATGTTAGAGCAGCGTGTTGTAATCTGTTGGTTTAAATGCTTTATTCAGTCTTAAGGACAGATGTTTAATATGGCACTGCTAACCTTGATTGTGAGGGATATACGTGAACTGCTTGGGTTCGCTGCAGTCGCCTCCCTTCTTCCTCTTGAGCTGCAGGAAGACTGTGACAGGACGTGTGATATCTATGCAGCGGTATGCTGGGGTCTTAAACACGATCGCATACTGATGGGAATAAAAACAGTGTTATTAAACATCTGTTGTAAAAGGCTAAACTGCCTCTGATGGCAAAATCTGGAATAGTCAACTATTTTATGCATGTGGCTAATTATAACCAACCTGTTTGTGGACATCAGTAGGGGAGAAGTCTCCAAATGCCTCCCATCCTAGTTCATCTTCCTCCTCGTAAAAACGAATGTCAATATCATCTGGAAATAAAGCAGAATATACATCATTTGATCTAAAAGGATGGGAAGGACCGTCAATCACTTTTTTGTAATTAGAAAGCGCAATAACCTTTTTGAACTTTATCACAGAGCAGAAAGACCTCTTCTCCTCCCAGCACTGATCCAGAAGTTTTGTCCATGCGGGAGATCTTCAGATTTGAAGCATTTGGTGATTCTGGGCAAAGAGTACATTGCATTAGTTATAAAAAGATGATATGCACATACCTTTCTGATTTACACCTTTGTTCAACAGTTTGGGTCTATAAAATGTTTTCCTTAGAAGTACTGCTTAATGTTTTTATGGATAGATTTTTGTTTGTATTATTTAACGGATAGAAAGTTCAGTACAAATTACATTTTAAAGACAATTATATTTAAACAAAAGGAAATTCTATTATTATAGAACAATTATGATAACATGAATTCATTGTTTTGCAGGACTTACTACTATCATAGATAGGATTGGAAACAACTGGCTTTAAGGCTCTTGTGAAACTCCCATTGCTGTCCTGCAAGTAAGCAGTGAACTTTAATCTCACAATGTTTAGGTCCATGTTTTTGCCCAGTTCTTTGGCCTCTTGAGTAATAGCATGTTCTTCTGCATCTGTATGAGAGTTAAAAGAGAGAAAGCATGTCAAATGAGCATGTGAGCAGCAGGGACCTACTGTATATCCAGTTGAATAATGATTCACAGACTTACCAGTCAATTTATATCCTGGCTCTTTTATCTTCCTTTTCTCTTCTTTTAGCCTTTTCGTTAATACTTCAACTACTCCTCTCTTAGTGACATGGAGGATGCCCAAATTACTGAATCTAGACGCAAAGGATGAGAGGATAAATTAAGATTGAGAAACATCACTCAAAAGTCACAAGTGTCACATGATGATGCACAAACACAATGCCTTACGTAATTTACTTTAATCATAATAACAAAGAAAGAGATCATATGAGCATGATGAACAGTAATAGAGTTCACTCACTGTGCTGTGAGATCATTAGGCCCGACATCAGTGCTGCATATCCCATTGTCATTACAATGGCGACCCACAAGGCTATGCGCATGAACACGTGGAGGGTCTGAGTGCGTCACAAGCTGAACCTCTACGCGAGCATTACCCACGTAATTTGACACCTGTAGAGAAAGAGTGTGTTTATAAGTGTACTGTTCATTTAAAAAATGTATTGCTACATTTACATGTGGCATAACCCACCTTGACTGTGGGATACGTCCTTCTGTTCCTCTCACTGGAGGCCCCTGGCAGACCACCATGGGATGGGCCCTCACATTCATAACGAAATCTGAATCCTCTCTGTAACGCACATGTACAGTGTTATGCACATAAGACCTTACTCACTGATAAAACCCTGTTTTGGGGGAATTCCAGTGTATACGTTTTGGAATTATCCCACACTGCCTGCACATTCGGTGCAACACATTACAAATATGTGCAAAATTACTTGGGAGTATTTTCAAATACACTGGAAACGAAGCAAATAAAACAAGCATATGAAGACATCTGTACCTGCTTTGGCTCCTCAATTATCTGTAGGTAAGGTCCATGAACTGGAATAAAAATCAGATCACATATGGTAAAATATCCTCATTTTCAACAACAAATAAAAAACAGACATTGTTAACTTACCTGTCTCTGGCACATAGGGTTCATGCTTCACCTCAAAAGAATCAGGTAGATATGGAAGGTCCACCATGAACTATAGAAAAAAACATTTTGGTGTTTTATATATTTTTGTACGTTTAAATCCAAACCTTTTGCACAACTCACAACGTGCATGAATATGAAAATTAAGCAAGCACCAATGGTAAGACTTCAGAATAGGGGTCCAAAATAATGCATTAGTTAAGCATTAATTAATGGTTAATTTGTTCACAATTAAGCATTA
>JAUMHR010000063.1:9670483-9684399 GCA_032361145.1 Enteromius fasciolatus | reverse complement strand
TTTATTTTTATATTTTATGGGGAGCTGAGATATTTGGGGGGTATACAGGGAGTATATAGTAGTTGGAACCCAAAGGTTATGGGTTTGAGTCCCAGGTCCGATTGTGGGTGAAGGGAGTGAATAACCGGTGCTCTCTCTATCTTCAGTCTTCACGATCGAGGTGTTTCCCCAACTGCTCCCCAGGCACCGCAGCAATGGCTGCCCACTGCTCCAGGTGTGTGTGGTTGATCACTTCTCACTGCTGTGTGTGTGCACGTTGGATGGGTTAAAAGCAGAGCACAGATTCCTAGTATGGGTCCACCATACCTGGCCATAAGTCACTTTGTCACTCCACTTCACTTGTTTATGTTTTGGCGTAAATGACTTTCCTGTGAGCAAGGGGAATATAATGGGCTGATAGACATCTCTGCTTCCTTCCATAGCTGGAATGTGGAAAAAGTTGAACGACTGCCATTTCAAAAATGAATTACTGACCATGAAAACTTCAACAACGTTGAAACTCTGCCAGAGGCCTAGTGCTTTTCGATTGTAATGGCCAATTGAGATTTTAGGTTTTTGTTGATAAGATGCATATTTAACTGGATGTGCGGGTGTGCCAGCAACAGGGAGGAGAACAGCGGGAGTGTTCTGATATCATGGGTGTGTGTCTTCATGCTTTCACTGTTCTTAAATTAGTTTTCATAGTTTCACTTTATTTAAAGGGAGTGCTTGCCCTGCCTCTTTCATATAGGATGTACTCTGTTATTGACGTAAACACAAGCGTATTTAGTACACAATTACTTGCTACTTCAAAAATTGTGCAAATGAAGCTTTCTTAGCAATATTCTGTTCTAAAAATTAGAATAAAAATGAGAACAGATGTATTTTTCACAAAACTGAATTTATTACAGATGGCATATTTTTAAAAATAAAAATGCTGTTTTTAGACTTCATGGGGAACAATGAGTCAAGTACATGAATAGGATTGGTTAAAGTGTAGTCGTGAGGCAGCATACATAGCTTCCACAAACAAATCATGTAACCAAGCAACTGCTCTGACATCATTCACAGGTTTTGTGAGTTGTTTATAATGGCTGCTATAGCAAACTACATATAAGAGCGTTACTAAAAACCCCACACTTTAAGATAATACTGAAACTGATTTAACCAGCCATCTTCATGTTCAGTTACCCTCTTTTTTGGATTTGCCTATCTGTAAGTCTTTTTTTTTTGCTCCTTGTTTCAAAAGCTGTGTCAGATACTACACTGACTGTGTGTTTGGACAGGAATGTTTTAAAACGGTTCTCGCAGTAATTGTGTGAGAAATCTAGACCTCTTTGCGTTGGGTGGAGGAAAACTGGTTTTAGACATTACTTTTATAAAAATGTCCAAAGCACATGCATGTAATGTTTGCACAAATTTGATAACACACACTGCACAGTATACGTGAATATTGCATAGCTAAATAATAGTGTTGTTATATTAGCTTTTTTTCCCTTGTGAATAGGATATATTTATGTGACGAAAAGAGGTAAATCGAGGTAAGTAGAAGTTGTTTGTGAGAATAAAGCAAGAAAAAGATGTGTGAAGTTGGATATTATTTAGCGTCCATCATTTAGGTTTAGTATGATAATATTTAGCCATGGCCTGCAGCAGATAATGAAGTCTTTCTTCAAGAAGCAGAGCGTCACAGGGATGTTCAGTGGGACATTAATCTGAAACAAAAGCAAAAGCATGGTTATGAAAAAAGCATGGAATTGTGTCAAATATAATAATAAAAAAAAAACTGGCAAGCTACACATGAAACACTGAGGTATGTTTATTACAAAGTTTATGTTTTGCAGCACATGTGCTATAAAGGGAATTAGACATAAAACCTGTCCGGTAAGATAAGGTAAGTTACTAAATGTCACAGGACCTTACTGTCAAATAATAATTTACCATTAAATAATATTAAAAATGTTTAAAGAAAGTTGCCAATAAATAATTTGATTTAGAAAGCTGTGCATTTTCAGTAATAATGAATGTATTGAGTCAGACAGCTCTTACTAGTACTTAATCTGCAAAAAAATATACTTGAGAAGAAAAATGTGAGTTTGCTTTCAGAGAATAGGTCTACAGTAAGCCTACTTACATTTTGTTAGTAGATTAATATATTCCTTGAAAACAAGTGTCATCTTACATTTTTTTTTTACGATTTTTTATTAAAATGATTATTATTAAATCTCATCTCAAGAAAAGCTCACCATCTTCTCTCTCACCTACTGTCCGGCGTCTGTAGGCTGCTCTACAGCTCCCTCCTGCTTCGATATCTCCCCCTGCAGGCAGAAACACATCAGTATCTCAGATGTTTTCATCTATTCAGGTATTTACACACCAGAAAAACACACTAATGTAATTTTTAAATGATAAAATGCATATGTTATTGCTCTCTGGAATATTTCAGACTCATGTTCTTTAATTATTTTGTTGCTGCACATCGACTGATAATGGTCGCATGGATATGGCTTGTTTCATCATGACATTTAAACGAATAAAAACAATTTTGGAACTCGAATGAAAGGAAATGGGAAGCGTTTTAAAAATGCAGAGCAATTTTTAGAAAGCAGTAATGAGTTATTAATGAAGAACATCACTCTTGCTGAGCAGCGATTCGCGTGCAGAGAAGACATTTTAACTGCAGGGCTTAGTTGCTCCTGTGGTGTGAAAATATGGAAATAGATCTCGATAATCTTATGTATTTAAATTTAGAGATTCTAGTCTGTAATGGTAATGGTTTTGAGATAAATGTGATCATTCAGCATGCATTTATTGAGTTTCTAAAAGCACCTCAGTGTTCTCTAGCTCATCCTGTCCATCATTGGGTAAGAAAGAAAAGCATAGGCATCATATAAAATAGACCAACTTTACGAGTGAACAGTTCATTAAGCAATTTAGAGTGTATTAAGCAGTTTGCAGTTGTAACCTACCTACATGACCAAACAATAATACTGTGCAGATACAGACACCAGTGCAACTGCCTTAAATGTTTCATTTTTTTATGTATACATTTAAACAACTTTTTTCCAGTTAATTGACCTTAATTGACGAATCCTTACCGGTTTGACAAGGCCAGCGGATGCAACCACACTCTCCAGGCTCTCCACTGTCTTTTCTGACACCTGATTGGCTCCAGCCACAGCGCTGTCGCTCACAAGATTGGCCTGCTCAGTCGTTTTCTGGGCAACTAGGACGGATGAAAACGTGTTCGTATATATTGATTTGAGACTTTTCATAGATTAGGGTATTTATGAAAATGAAGTATTGTTGTTTAGTTAAAGGGTTAGTTCACCCAAAAATTAAACTTAATTACTCACCCTCATGTCGTTCCAAACCCATAAGACCTTTGTTCATCTTCAGAACACAAATTAAGATATTTTGATGATATCAGAGATCCATCTGTCCCATGTAAATAATCCCATGTCCAGAAATGTGGTAAAAACATCCTCATATCTGTGTAATATCAGTAGATCAACTTCAGTTTTGCGACGATAGGAGAATACTTTTTTGCGCAAAGAAAACAAAAATAACATCACATACCATTCTAATCCTATAATTATATTAGGCTATATCCTTCCAGAGAATTTTGAGATCTCGATTTGGTTTTGATGCTAACAATTGTTCCTTTTGTGATGATCAGATTGAAACTACAGGGCATCTTTTTTATGATTGTAAATTTGCTTGTGTCTTTTGGAAAGATTTGTAGTATTGGTTATTTTCTAAATTTGAACATTTACATGCTTTAACAAAGAAAAATGTACTATTTGGCTTATTTTTGAAAGATACACAATTATTATTCACAATTATTATATTATTCACAATTATTATTATAAGTTCTTTTTGCATAAGAACAGATTCCTGAAAATGCTTCCAAATTTCTATGTATTATAGCTACAAGGGACTATGTCTTTACTTTCTGTCACTTAAACGAATTAAGAAAAAGAATGCCTTAAATCTCTAATTATGTAATTTAATAGAACATACTGAACTTGATGAAAACACCTAGTTAGTTTTATTTTACGTTGTATTTTATTATTTTTATTTTTTCTCTTTTCTCTTCTCTCCTTCTTTCATGCTTTTCTGTTTTATGCTTTTCTGTTGTCTGATCAAGGGATTATACATTTTGTACCATGTATGGTTGAAATGTTTATTTATGTTCAATAATGGTTTTTTTCCCACGTAAACGCGGGCGCCGCCATTTTCGAACTACGTGGTAGATTTCCGGTAGAGCACTTCCGCCAGTAGTAGTTGTATTCAGTTGTATGTAGTTTTGTGTTCACTTTGTATTGTTTCAAGGATAGTTTACTTTTAATATGAACCATAGAAAGACTGGCATACTTTGTGCAGTTAGCGGGTGTCATAACAGCTGGTTTAAGCGTACAAAATACCTGCAAGAAATTAGTTTTAAGCATAATTTACGCACGAGAGCTGAATGTGGGAGAGGGCCACGCTATGATTTACACGCCCTCCTCCGAAGGGTGAAGAAGCACGTCGTCTTTGGTTAAAAGCCTTAAACGTAAAGAACACACCGAAATTACCATACGTTTGCTCTTTTCACTTCGTGGATGGCAGACCCACGGAAAATCATCCCTTCCCTGAGAAATGGTTGGGCTACGATGCTCCCGTGAAGACTCCGAGGCGACGGCTCGTAAGAACCGCAGCTTCTTGTTAACGTTAGATATGAACAATACCAATAAGATTAAGTTATTGATAAAAGTGAAAACGGTTGCAAAAAAGTGCCATGGGGGGTTAGCTAAATTTAAAATATTTAATAATGTAAAAATAATACTACGAATAATAGAAAGAAATACTATGGAAGTGAATGGATTGAATTAACATTAGGCTTTTCTAATGTCCTTATTTGTGTTTCCACCTTAATAAATAAATAAAAACAAATAAATGTATACAGGGTTAGAGCAAGTAAGGGTTGAGTAAATTATGAAAATGTTAATTTTTGGGTGAATTATAAGGTAACATTAGTGTGATGGTATTTATCGTTAGATGTACATTTGCATCCGAATGAACATTTGCGTTTTTACTTCCGAAAATAAAGTGGATATGGTGCGTTCAGCATGGCGGAAGACGTAAGAAGAAGAGTAAATGTTATTTTTGTTTTATTTGCGCAAGAAATTATTCTCGTAGCATCGCAAAAAGTGAGGTTGATTCACTGATGTCACCTGAACTTTTTCACCGATGTTTCTGGAGCTGGGATCATTTCAGTTGTATTGCTGTCTATGGAGGGACAGATAGCTCTCTAATATCATCAAAGATATCTTAATTTGCGTTTGGAACTACATGAGGGTGAGTAATTGACAACATTTTCATTTTTGGGTGAACTAACTCTTTAAGACCTGTTTGTATTAATTATTTTACCTGTGTTTACACTTGTCACAACACCTTCCTTTGTCTTTGTGCCTGTCACAAAAATAAAAATTGATGTTTATACTAAAATAATGTAGCACAAAATCCACTCAGAAAGGAAACAAACGTCCAAACCTGTATGACTTCTTCTGTTGAACACAAAAGAACACATTTCTTTCGTTACAGTGAAAGTATTTGGGATCCAATGTACAATAAATGCATTGTCTTTTTTTGTGTTCTACTGAAGGAAGACAAACAAACAAATTATGTTAATAATGAAAAAATCTTAAGTGAGCTGTCCCTTTAAGCTCTCAGACATGTTCCTGTGAATAAATGCTTTTTCCACAATCTTGTAACTAATTTCATCTTATTTTTAGGCAGAGTCTGATCCTCGATTGATGCTTTCAGAGCTGGCTCCTGTTCTGTTCTGGGATCCATACACTTAGTCTCCTCTGGCAGTGCAGCTAAAGGTCCAGCTTCCTCCAGTACCCAGGAGACGCTACAAAATTATGGCAAGTAAAAATGCTTCTGATCCACAGTCAGTGTACAGGCTGATGATTGGCATCACTAAGTGCTATTAAGTTCGAGAAACATCCTTTATACTGAGACGCTCCCTGCATGTTAACAGTGGAAAAACCCACTTCGGCCTCTGAAAGGCCCTGGCATCTCTAGTACTGAATCTGCGTTGCACGAATGGCCCGCAGAACAAGCACAAGCTCTGTTTCTATCCCAGAACTTTTGAGCCCACAGCAACGTGTCTGTGAAAGTCGCTCCTCCTTCTCTACATGTGCACGCACAGCACAACAAATACACCCCTCAAGAGAGACGTGACATTGTCCTTGTTTTACTGGACAAAGAGCTGATTTACTATCAAGACATGCACATTCTTCAGGGCTTAGCCTCTGCTTGAAACACAAACGCAGGCCTGAAATTTTATATTATTCATGTTATAATCAATAAAGATTGAGAATATTGCCGCCACCCCGACCACTGCTGCAATATGATGTCACTTCCACAGCATCTCTGATTACGTGACGAAGCATAAAAACATCTTTACTGCTGCAGCTTGCTGCTTCAATTAAGAGGAGACTGCTGCGATGTACTATACCAAATATAGTTGAACATAGACTATAGAGGAAGATATTAGATATTATTAAGATATTATTTCTTAATCGCGTACACTTTTTCCAGATAATAATGCTAATATATAAGGATAATTCTAGCAGGATCTATATGTGACAATGGACCACAAAACTAGTCATAAGGGTCATAAGATTTATACATCCATATGAGACTAAGTCTTTAAAATAATTAAAGTGGACTGTGCTCTCACAGTTATATAACTGAACAGAAAGTGACCGTTTTATGTGAGCTCAGTCTGGGTTCCAATGGTCTGTGACCACTAGTAAAAATTATTTGTCCTTTTTTTGGTGTGTTATAATTTTAGTTATATTTTTGTTTTATTATATTGACAGCAGCATCATGAGCTTCACAAGTTTGTGTAAAACCTGGTGATCATGTTCTCCAGCATGATGTGAGATGATGCAGCGAGAATCATTCAGAGGAAGCTTGTCTGCATGCCTGTACAGAGAGCTACATGATAATGCCACAACTCTACTTATAGCACTGTAGAATTATATGTTTTATTGATTTAACATTATAATGTTAGCTAAAACAAAAAATAAGTCCTTACTTACTTTTACATTGTCATTTAGCAGATGCTTTTATACAAAGAGACTTACGAATGAGGAGAGTGGAAGCAATCAAAATCAACAAAAGATCAATGGTATGCAAGTGCAATACTTAACTGCAAATATAATCAAACATAAATTATACTAAATTAACACTGCCAATAGATAAGATAAAGACAGCTTTGAGAATCAATCTATATTGTGATGCATGTAAATGATCTGTACTGTATAACAGATGTCTGTGTTTCTACAGTAGTTGAGTCTCTAGGGTGGCAAAGGAGGTGTGTATGTGTTGCCAATTTGTCACAGTTCATTGCAAAGTGACCTCGCTTTTCTTTGCGAGGCTTGAGATTTCTCTGATTAAAGTAGATTGTCTGTGTGGTGCAGAGGAAAGCTTTTACACACACACACACACATGCACCCTCCATCCTGGCTCATACACGTCACTCCTCCTCTCCTACATAAGTCAAAGCTCCTTGTAATAGCAACCAACATTGTTCTTTGCCTTTTCTGATGTGAAGGACAGGTTATGCTCCTAAAAAAACTGAAAGCACACAGTGACAGGCTTCTGTGACTGGTGTGTACACACACCGAGAGCCATTACAATCATCAGAAATTGTGTACTGACCCAGACAGACCCTGGTCTCTGTGGACCGGGATGTGAAGTGGACCGGAAGGGAATGGGATTACAGTACAGTGTGCTCTTGTCAGCATAGTGTAGCACAACCAGAAAGATACACATACTGCTTGTGCCTGTAAAGTCATGTAAAAGAATCAGTGGATTACAGTAACACCTTACTGTGCAGTAAAATGTTATATATAGCATATAGCATGCCAGTATAATTATCCCTACAATATGAAAGTTACATGCAATGTAACTTCAATTAGGCTCTTCACTTCATAATGTATCTGCCACTCACTGCTCATTGATTGATTGCATCCTAAAGTTATTGCAAACACAAAGTGCTTCCTTCCTCCTCCTTGTCCTGTCTTTCTTTATCTCTGTCTATCTCCCTCCTTATTCCCCACCCATTCCCAACAGTAGAAATGTGTAGAAAGCTACTGCTCAGGAGTTAACAACCATGGTACTAGTAAGCATGTTAAGTTGTCTAGCAGCTGAATCTAGGCAAATTAATTTGTTATCTATTAAAAGAGTACAGACATGTGGATAGTGTTGGTTTGTACTTTATAGTGACAAAGCACAACAGTCACATGTAATAATGGGCTCATCCCCTACATTAATCTTCATTGCCCTGGTTTACATTTTCAGGACTCGTATCGTAAGTGACTAAAAAAAACAAAAAGTGATATATATATATATTTTTTTTACATCATAAATTGTAAACAAAAATGTACTACTTAGATTATGGTGACGATGATAACATTTTAAATATGTATCATAAAAAAGGGGAAACTCAATAACTTACTAACAGGTTTCTTGAATACATTTGGTTAAGATTTGTATGAATGTAGTTGATAAAAATGCATTTTTTTATTAGATTATTAAATATTATAGTTTAAAATTATGGCAGTAAAATTGCCTTTTGTAATTTTACAATTGTTTTGTACATTTGTAATCTGCATTGTTTTTAAATATGTAAATGGAACACCATACCATTTTAAATAGCTTTATATATTCACTACAATTTATTAAAGAAAAAGGAAAAAATACATATTTTTAGTTTAATTCTCTCACTTTTCTCCACAGTTGAATTTGTACATACCTACATACATGACCCCCTCTTTGGTTTTGGCTGCTGCCTCCTCCACCCCGGCCTTGGTTTTCTCAGCGGCGGCCACCACTCCCTCCTTAGCCATGGAGAATCCCTTCTTCAGCGCATCCATACTGGAGCTCAGAGCTGTATGTCCTTTAACTGGAAGTGGCTCGCGTCTTATAATCGGTGGATGGAGCTGTGTGTGCTCAGACTGCCAGTGTGGTAAGTGTGTTTGCCAGAGTGTGTGTGCAGCTCCTTTGAGAGTGGGATGGGCACTCAGTGCTCAGACAGATTGGGACACCCTTAACAAGAGGAGTAGTCAAGCAGATGGGGAGAAGGCACGAAGAAAGAGAGAGAGAGATGGGGGTATAATAACAAGTGGGTGAGAGGAATGACGAGAAATGGATTCCACAAGAAGAAAGCTTTTTCAGTTTGGCCTGTTTTCTCCAGCCACCCATAATAAATGAGATTCACATACTGGAAGATTAAATTGTTAATGCTCAAATCCAGCATCAGCACACAGCTTCATAAAGCTATTAAACAACCTCTTCTTAATCCTGTCATAGCATATACATGCAAGCCAAAACCAGTGTCATAAACCCAACTACGGATTCCTGCATGTTTTTTAAGTACTTTATATACTATTTATGTATTAGAAAAGGAAGGGACGTTACATCTGGCCAGGAATTTGTGCTCTGCGTTTATCCCAGTTTACATGCATTTTACATTTTAGCTTAAGTTATTCAGACTATATTTTTAGTTTATTTTATCTTTTAGTTTTTAACACTGTTTTTTTTCTAGTATATTTGAAGTCATTAGTCATTATAGTTAACTTTAATTTAACATTATGTGACTAGATTACAGTACGTGTTTAAATATGCATATCAAGCTGCACAGGCTTCTGCATCAGTGGAAACACTCCTCAGGCTCATAGACCCTGTCATATTCATAAAAAAATCATTTCAATCTGACAGGAGTGTATAAATATATGTTTGCTGTAATCTAATATGCTCCCTCTTTGTGTGGACCATCTTTGTGAAGCCTTTGTGTTGCATATGCAATGTTGAAGTTATGAAAGAACCTAATAACCATAATTGGATTATGTTATGCATGCACTGCATGAAAGACAAATCTCAATAAATAATCTTTTTCTTTCTATGTTATATAAGCAGTTCCATAAATAGCAAAAACTGTATCTTGATAAGAGCTTAATAAAATCACACTGGGGCACAGTAGAGAAGGAAATTTATTTTGCTGTCATAGATGTAAGCTTGTGGGCTTATCCAACGCGAACAAGGCAAATGATGTCTAGTTCTTTATATATTTCTTACGTTAAATAATCCGCCACCGGAGAGAGCGTCAAGAGTGAAGTATGATGCTCTCGTCGGCGGCGTTGTGAACGTACGGCTTGTGAGGTTGTGTAGTCTGAGCCACTGCACCGCTCTGAGCTGAAAGAGCAGGCTTCAAGCATGCTTGTCTGATACGTTATGATGTTAAAAACCAGAAGGAAATGCATGACAAAAGAAGGATTTTTTTATACCTGTTTATAAGTGTGGGCAGGATAATGAGACTGTACCTAATTTCAAATAGCTATTGGGACATTCTAATTTTAATGTAAGCTTTTTTTTAATACCTCACTTGTTCATAAATGTACAAATGCAGTGGTTTTATCATCATTCATCCTAGTAACGTATTCTCTCAGTTGTGCCTAATAAATACAAAACTGCTCCCAATGTGTTGCAGACGAATCTCACTGAGCAGAAATAGCGTCTGGTGTTTAGTAGCCATGTGACCTTATATTATCCACCTCCATGATGATGCTCTGCCTAGGCTAACTAAATGACCACCTCTGTATGTCTAAATATAGCTCCTTGCATTTTCCAGGACAGTGAGAGAATGTAATCTAATACTGGCTGCTCAGAACTCAGCGCTATTGGGTCGATATGTGTCTATCACGTGGCAAAAATCAAGCCCAATGGAGAACAGCGTGATCACCAGCTTGAACTAATCACCAGCATGATGACACAACAGTGTGAAATATCTCGTCAGAACGTTCTCAAAACACCTTAGAAGAGATATCTAGAGCATATACAACAAACTTTGAAAAACAAAATTTTGTCCAATCTGAGCTCAGCACTAATTTAATAGAATTTATCAGTGGACAGAAAGGCCTTTTATGCTGAAAAGCTGGAGTGTGATGCTACATGAAAAATGAGCAAAACGTTGAATGTACTTGTTTTCTTCATAGGAGCAAACTTACATAAGTCTGCATCTTAAAGCTTTTACCGTCAGTGCTACAAAAGGAAAACATTTGTTATAAACCTCAGTTTTCTATGTTCATAGCTTCTGCTTGTGCTCTTCATTTTACTGACATTAAGCCTCCTCTCTCTGTCTTGTTCAGTCTTCTGTCTGTAACAGGAGTTTATTGTGGTTGACCCAACAGATCATCTGACTGGGGTTTCTGTGTGGGTGTGAAGAAGCAACTGGCATCCTTATGTGCCTAGGTTCAGTGCAGGCTGAGAACTGCTTTGAGAATGGGATTCAAGGAAATATCCCGTCTGTGATCATCTCGCATACCACATCACTGAGGAGAAAGGGTGAGGCTTGCTTCAAAAGTACTGAGTTTTGCATTGCATAGTGCCACTGGCAAGACCTTTGAAGACACTTAAAAACAATGACTGTATTCTCCTAGATTTCTATGGTGACACTGGCTTGTTTTCAAACATGGAGCTTTGATTTAAGATTAAAGGCTAAAACTTTGGACATAGTAATTGTCATTCAGTGTTATTTTTAAAAAAAAATTATTATTTAAAGTGTTATAAATGATCTTTAAATGTATAATTATATATGTTGTAATACACATTACGTCTATATAGGTACATATAGTACAAATGTTTTCCGCAACACAACTTTTTCAGCATTGTTAAAAATAAGAATGTTTCTTGAGCAGCAAATCTGCATAAATGGTTTCTTATGGATCATGTTACACTTGAGTAATGGATGCTGAAAATTCAACTTTGACATCACATTATATTATAATAGAAATAGTTCTCTCTCTCTTACTCTTTGTGTTTCACACACGCACAGTTTTAACTTAAGTTCAGTTTAAGTTAAGTTCAGAAAGTTTGTAACCAGGCTGTTTTGGGTCACCATTGACTTCAATAGTATTTTTTTCCCCTACTGTGGCAGTCAATGGTGACCAAAACAGGCTAGTTACAAACTTAAGTATATATATAAACAGATAAAATACAGTTTTAGAATTTACCAAAAATAAATTATTAAAACATGATATAATTCAGCCATAATATTTCTCGCCATGAAAATAGCCCCAGAAGCTGGAATGGTGGAAAAACAAACAAACTCGCACACATGCACACAACACCCGCACCGGGTCTGTTTTAGTGATTTTGAAAATCCATTGCAACAGCTTGTGTTGCCTGGAAACAAAATGTTTTCCCCCTCATTGAATCTGGGGCTAAAGAATTAGTTCAGAGGTGAGAACTGTGAAAGACGCTTTCTTTACACATTGCTGAGAAGCTCTTCAAGCGCTGTGGGTCAAATGTAGTTCAGCATCAGAGGTCATTCTCATTATGACAGGAAAGCTAGCTGAAGTGCTTTCTGATTGGTTGTTGAAATATAAACACCAAATTTGCACAATGGTGCTAAATGGCACACAAGTTGAAAACGGTCACAAGCCTTGCTCAAATACCTGTATATGTTATTGGCAGCTGTACTAACGAAAACAGTCTCTAAATGCATAACGTACTATATCATCAGGCATCGCTCCTGACCGCACTTGAGCGAATGCACTTCTAGTGGAAGCTCTTCTCAGCCTCAACATATATTCTCTACTTTACAGCCCAAGTCTTTCTTGCCCACAGCTTAAGATCATTATATACCATGTCATAAGTTATAAATTACTGACATTTGCAAATGCACATTACTGGTAATAATTAATCAAGCTGTGAATCAGCATTTAAATAATTAATAACAATAATGTTTTCAATTTTTTTTAATGGTTATATGCTTCCATTAACTTGTTTCTCAGACGATGTTGGAAGGCAGTATAATACTACATAATATAGTCATTAAATATTCACTTGGTGAGCTCTACAGTTAACTTTAATCTGTTATTTATTATTATGTGTCACATTAAGATGTCTGATCATGAGCAAGGCGTTCTCGTCAACAAGGCAAGCAATATATCAATCGTATTTCAGGAATTCACCATGCTGTACTAGCTTTCAGTTCTGTTTTACAACACTGACATCTTCTGGTGACTCTAAGTAAGCGTCCTTGATCGTTATAATCTAACATACTCATCATAGATTATAATCCCTGACTCAAAAATGACTAAATTTAGGTCTCAGCAATACAATCTCTATTTTTGACCTCATGTTTGAACACTAAATTAACACACAAACGACTATATTCCCCTCCAGACAGCTTGAATTTTTTTTTAAAATTTTTTGCCATTTATCTTTCTAAAGATTCACAGTTCCTTAAGAAAATATCTGGTATAATTTTTTTTTTCTTTAATGAGACAAAATACTTGCTTATTGTTTAGCGAACACTTAAAACATCTGTTTCTGTAAGTATGGTAAAGCAGAAAGACTATACTATTTCAACTAAAACACTGACTCATCCTTTGACTAAACAATAAATGTCATAAATCCACGTTTCCTCACATACTGCTGCCAGTGGAGGGCCTCCTAGCTATTCATGTCTCTTAAAGGTACAGATCACCCAAAAATTAGAATTCTATCATCACTTTCACACTCTTCCACACATTTATGACTTTCTTTAAAAATGAGGCAAAATAATCCAGACATAAATGGTATCAATAACGGTTACGTGCTTTGGAGAAATATAAGTTTGAGTGGTGCATATGTATTTTTGTTTTATGTTGGCTAGTCTCACTAACTGATGCATTTTCAAGTATGAATCAAGTAGATTAAAACATTAGTGGGTTAAGCCCTTTTTTTTTCAAAAAAGTATTTTTTGCTCACCGAAATACCTGTGCATACTATTTTAATATATTAAAATCTAATTTATTAATTTGATGTTAAAGCAGAATTTCTCTTGTCACATGATCCTTCAAAAATTATTCTAATATGCTGATTGGATGCAA
>JAUMHR010000063.1:9619481-9633636 GCA_032361145.1 Enteromius fasciolatus | reverse complement strand
ATTGTGAACAAATTAACCATTAATTAATGCTTAACTAATACATTATTTTGGACCCCTATTCTGAAGTGTTACCATAAAAGTTAGTTGTCTTATGTTTGTTATTTTATGTTATTTAAGTTATTAATCCTTTTTGTTTCTTGTCTTACGTAAATAAAAACTATTGCATTTAGTTGTCTGGGTCATTGTAACCCCTTCCTGGGGCTGAATCCTGGCGTTTTCTCTGCCACCGTACACCGCCACACCACCAAACATTTATTTCGGTGGCGGTCTACCCTAGACCTACATTACGGCCGTAACAATACATACAGTATTTACTGTATCCAGCATTTTAACATCAATTATACTAATGGGAAATCACCGGTAGACATACTGATTGATCAATTCATTAGAATCAAATTTTACCGAAAATCAAACATTTTCAACAATTAAAATACAACTGAAAGGAAACAAAATGCAAACATTACAAGTGGTGACTTGGCTGGTCCTAATTAGTACAAGTACAACATGTCTCAAAATTACTAAAGTGTAAACTAAAAAAAGAAAATATAGAAAAATAATACAAAAAATGATGTCTAAATCATTTTGCATAGTTATCTAAAAAAGATATACACAGATTTAGTAGAAGTGAAACCTGTTTTAACGGCTACAATAGCAATAGGCAAAATAATAAAAAAAAACAACAACAACAAAAAAACTTTTTTTGGTCAGAATATATGCAATGACTTCAGAGCTTTAGATTAGGTACACAATTTGGGTATTTATTATTTAATATTTAAATATTACACTTTTAAAAACGATCATACGTTTCGTCACTGAATGCATGGAAAAATGTTTAGGGACTAACTTGTTCAGAAAAATGTAGTTCAGTGTTGTGGGAGAAAATCAAGTCAAAATGACTTTTTGACCCAGCAGGCCTTACACATGGCACCATAACGTCAGGAAGCTCTGCAGGATTAACTATTCTTTATGCTCAAGTGGATATTCAGGTTAATGAAATCAGTCAAAATGGAATTCCACACTTTAACCCAGAAGCAATAACACATTTCTGATCAATTTGCGATTGAATGGCTCAGTGAGCTAGACACTAGGAAAAATTAAAACAATCATAATTTGTCTCAGGTGTTTAGTAGTAACGGGGCCATACCAGGTAATCTAATCTCTGACCCAAGTTCTTTGTTCATGGAAAGTGAAAATGTCAAACACTTACAGTGCCATTAATGTTTTCATTACCACTTTGGTAGTCAAAACTCAATCATTCTAGTTTCAAAAGTATATTGAACTGTCGTCAACGATTCTCAATGAGGCTCCTGCAGTACCTGTATTTAGGGTGTGTGATGGCGTAGATGATGGGATTGTGGATTGCTGAAGCTTTGGCTATCACAGCAGGTACTGAATTCATATACGGTGTGAGCATTTCAGAATACCTGAAACATAGTGTATAGATTAATTAACATGTTAGTCTACATATTGACAATACATAAAAATAACGTAATTATTGAATGATATTATATTATAGTATATTATATTATATTGTGCTACGATTTTTAAATGAAAAAGAGTCCAAAAGAACATTTTAATGTCTTTACTGTCAGTTTTGATCAATTTAATGTGTCTTTTGCGAATAAAGGTAATAATTTCCTAAAAGACACGTTTTTTTCTGACCTACATTTTTAAATATTCATGTATATTTTACATGATATTGTGTTGTCAGGGTTGGTATTCATTTACCCAGCAAAAGCTGTCAGTGCCACAGTCGAATACGGAGACCAGGAGATGACATACATCAGAATGACAATAAGAGCAATTTTCGCCATCTTCCATTCATTTTTCAGCCGCTGAAATCGTTTAATTGAGTCTCTCTTATTATCGCCATTAATTTTGCCCACAGCTCTTCCAACGAAAAAAACAAAGCAACAGTTAAACAACACTAATTTTCTAATATTGGATTACTGCCATCAAAAGCGTATCTATTTTCAATAGGTCACGCCTCAAGATTAATTAAAATGCAGAATAATAAGTACTTCAGTGTTACATTTTACTGACATTTCTCCAATACAACTTACATTTTTTAAAAACAAAAGACATTTAACAGCTTTGAAATGCTGCTGATCTGTAAGATCTGTATCAAAGAACTCACTCATTAGTGCTGCGAATGGATCGGAAAATAAAGAAATAGCAATAGATGATGACGATAAGTGGAATGAAGAAGACGAAGATGAAGAGGAGCATAGTGTAAGCTCGCACAGAGGGTGTGAAGGTCATATAATCCCAGGTGCAAGAGGTCAACAGCCCTTCAGGAACGTAAGCACCTGCAAAACAAAGACAGACAACATAAAACTATAAAAACAGCATTAGTGGAGGAAAGTGAAGGATAGACAGCATCTAATCCTTTCCCAGAAAAATAATTGCCAAAACTGGAACATACTCACAAAGAAAAAGGATTCATGAATACTGTTTGGCTGCTGGGCAAACGCAGTGTAATACAACCCAATGCACACACATCTGAGGATATTTAAGAAATACGCTATAATCACAGTATTTCTTATCATCACCAATCACAGTCTGGCTTTTATGCATATGTGCCGCTATCATCAGTTCTCCGATGTTGGAAGATATAAGCTGTCGGGACCATTAAAGGAGACAGACACTCTTCGTGTGAAGAGCAGGTCGCCTGTAAACCAGAGATAGAAAGTGCAGGAGAGACAAAAGCACCAGGCTTTACCAGTCTATCCTTCTTAAGCTGAAAGCCTTGGTCCTCAGAGACCACCTTTATGCGACACAGATCAGAGTCCAACAGCTCACTATTTGTAAAGCCATTGGCTAACTACTCTCATGTGTGTGCGCTCAAACATGGATGACCCAGAATGCTCAGCGTACTTGTCTCGAAAGACCTGTGCTTGTAAAAGACTGATGCATCCTGTGAAAACAGCAATGGAAATACTCAACTCCATTAATACAGGACCGCACTTAAACACCTGCAAACGCACAGACAAATCACATAACATGCTAATGTCTTGCTTAAAATAAAAAACATTTGGTTTGGTTTTGTAACCTAATTCAGTGATATTCATACTTTTATTTGATGGATGTGTAGATCAAGTGACCTACAGGCATGTCTTTTTTTATTTTTTCACAAAGAATGATTGTTTTCTAATTTTGCATTATTGCCCTTTTTTATTATTCTCTATTAATTTTGTTTGTAGAAATGCTTTTATAAAGAGCATTGAAAGATAATGAATATTGCTCATAGGCACCTACCTGTTTTTCTTGTAAAAAAAGCTACAAGTGCAAGGCAACATGATGCATTCAGATATTTAGATCACTGGCGACCAACAAATGAACAACAAAATAAACAACAAAACAATACATTTAGAACAGTAGCCATATAATTTATTAATAATGCAGAGCATGCTGGAACTTCATGAACCCTTAATATTCCAATATTGTTCAATATAAAATCTCTGTTGTTTGAGTAGTTGGAGCAACATTTGCAGGAATTCAATTCTATTGGCTTTCTATTGAAGTGCATGCAGTGGATATGATGTTGAGTGCACTATACTGCGATAGTTCACTCAAAATTAAAATTATGTCATTACTTATTCATGCAGAGTGTTTTTGTTTAAGTCTAAGGTCATCAGAACTGTTTAGTTACCAACATCGTTCAAAATATCCACTTTGTGTTCTACAGAAGAATAAAAGGTCATACCGTTTTATTAAAAAATGAGGGTGAGTAAATTATGACATCATTTATATTTTTGGATGAACTATCCCTTCGAGCCACATTTAATCATGTATGAATGCCTTTGAAGGCTTGTTAGATAAAAATGTCAGTGGCTTTAATCAAAAACAAAAAAGCCTGAGAACACTTTCAATTAAAACATTTCACAAAGTTTTTTGTTAAAACAATAAGTATACTACACTTACTCCAGCCAAAGAAGGGTGGCAGGCTCCAGCCAAGTGAATAAGCCCAAGCTATCAGAAGAATCAGCAGAGCTCTCTTCTGAGACAACACACCGATGGAGGATAGTGGCCGCGTGATCACGAAATATCGATCCACAGCGATGACCATGAGCGTGATCATGGAGCAGATGCCAAATAAAGCCCCACAGAATGCATACAACTCACAACCTGGAAAGACAGGAGGAACAGAATTAGGTTAGTCCGTAAACAAGCACAGCTTATACAGAATTGATATTTCTGTGCTAAATTCTAGCAGTTTTGTTGGAGCAGTGTTGGGAAACATTTCTATACATTCAGCAAACAACTTAAAATATTTGCTGCTGTTTGTTGGGGCAGTGTGAACCAGTTTTTAAGCCTGAAGACTGTTGGCTGGCAGGAACACAGACTGCCACTGGCTCCATTTGAGGACCGACATCTGTGGCAGCGGTTCATTAAAATAATCTTCTCTAAAAAACATACTTTTTTTCTTTTTGGTGATAGCTGTCATTCTCCATCTGTTGCTAAACAGATTTGTATGTGTTACATGCTATACATGCTTAGGTTATTGCATTACTGTGTATTGCTAAAGAATTGGAAAACATATTCAAAACAAAGCATGCAGTTGTAGTATTATGTACATTTTAAAATGGCGAAATCATTCTTATTCGAATTTTATTTATTTTTAAATCAGTGGTTCTCCCCCTATTGTACTATTTGATTTACGGGACATACTTTTTGTTATAACATTACATAATTTCAACCAGATGAAATACTGAGGACTAATGTGGGCCCGGCTCCCTAATTGAGAACCACTGTTTTAAATGAACTTTGTCCACCCCACATATCCAAACACACATCTTGGTCTCCTAGTAACACTACTGTTCTAAGAGCATCCTGTCTGGGTCTGTCTGATTTCACATAATATATCATGTCATCAATAAAACAGGTCAAACAGAAGAAGAACCTGTGAAGAGTCAAGAAATAGATGATTTCACACGGTTACTCCACACACACACTTGGCACTTCCTCAACATCCACAATGAGTAGAACTTCATTCACTCTGATTCCTGCTCATTTGTGACACATTTACTAGATGTAATTTAATAATTACAAAACAGAGGCCTCTGTTATTGAAGATAATCCTCTCACACATCAGGATCTGTTCTCTCACACCTTGTCAGGTAAGATTATGCTTTCAGGTTAATCCTGGAAAAGAGCATTTTTGTGAGTTGTATCTGATTGATTGAGAAAGCTTTCAGGAGAATCAAGCACACAGTTGTCACGATTGAATTAACGGGTGGTCATATGTATGCCTTGTTTTGTAGAGCAGTGAGAGCTGACGGAAGCCAGAAACACATCTTTTAACAGTTTCCACCAAATGAAAGTGGGTCAGAGTCCCTCCTCCAGGAGAGAGGCTTCAAACTCTGCTTGGAAAAGCGTGATGCGTCAGGATCCCAACAGGGAGACTGGAGGCTGTTCTGTTTGAATGGAAGTCAATGGAGCAGATGCCTTCAATATGCTAAATAAACTGCTTTGAGTGGAAATTATATCTTTTTTTTCTTTCTTATTTTTTTAATGAATTACTTTTGTTTTATTACATTATATTTCTTTGGTTCTCAAAGTTTTTTGATGATATGGCCCCCCATGGTTAAAGGCATAGCGATTTTGTTTAACCTTACCCCATAAAATATAGTTTTATTACTTTATTATTTCATTAAAAAAACAATAGTGTCATTCATTGTCCATTTTATTATGACATTTCTAGGTGTAGAAACCATAATTTAAAAATTATAGTTGCAAGCATTTTAATTAATTATTTAGGAAATACCCTTTACTATTTAACCAAATTGTAAAGTGCAAAATGTTTTTGATAATTATTGGTTATATTGTGGGGGTGGGGGACTATGACTATGACTAGGACTAGTTCACAAATATGTTTTTTTTTTAAAAATCCAATATAACCAAAAATGTTGCCAGGGTGGGGACTGAATGTGTTTGAGCGAGATGAGCCTTAGTGTTGCTGTAGACGGGATGGACACTACTAATCCCTCAAAGTTTTAGCTCTCTGAACCTTATGGTTTGGTCTGCCCCATCACTTTTAGGTCAGAATGGTGATTGAAACGCTAATTAGGCTTCCTCTTATATCTAGATTTTTTCAAAGACAGTTGGTAAAAGCAAAATCTTGATTTTTAGTAGTTTTCTGCTTATTTTAGTGCTTGTTTAATATCTGGAATTTTCCAATTTCCTTCTATAAGACACTCTATGACTGGGTGACCTGATTTCCTGTCACAGAGGAAAGAGCGAGAAGGGTCTGGCTGCAGCCACTGTGGAGTTCCACAGTTAGCAGAAACACGTGACCTCCACAGTACGCAGCCAGATAGATACAGGGGACCAGCTAGCGCTGCTTCTTTTGCGCCTCTGGAGGAAAGGACATGAAACTTACCCTTAATGATAGGTGGAGGTGACGTGTTTCCTGGATCAACATTACTGTCCAAAAATATAAACTTATCCCAATCCTTACCCTTACACCTACCCAAAATTATTATTAAAATTATAGGTGGAGGTGATGTGTTTCCAGCTCCACAGTGGCTGCAGCCAGATACTATTGGAAAGAGCGGACAACAGTTTCAAGGCTGCCCAATAAAATCCCTGAACACAAAAGATCAGCAGCAATCACTACAGTAATCACAATCACAGAGCTCCTGATCTCATAGCAAACGTCAGCAAGCAGAAGACTCCAATAAAATCCAGTCAAGGCTGATGAAGGCAATTAAGATTCAGCCCTGATAAGAACTGACATTTAAAACACCTCCGGGAAAATCATATAATATGACAAACAGAGGCATTTCACAGCTGAGCAGAATGACTAGCTAATGTAAAAGTCAACAAGAAAAGCCTTGCTGTGCAGTTTTTTGAGAGTTATTAAAATTTGGCAACAGATAAAAAAGAAACAACTGTACTAGAAAAGGTTAGACGTATATATCTAAAAGACATTCGTCATTCTTAGCAACAAAGGCAAAAGAAAGATCGTTATGAATCCTTGTAGGCACTAAGAGACGAAGGCCGTCTCCAAGGGCAACCTCTCCTTCATTTAAACCCATTCAACCTGAGAAGGATTCATTTTGTTCTTTAAATTTAAATCCACTCATTACAATTCAAAAAGTATAGTAAAGTACACTAAATCATGGACATGCATGTTTTATTTCAGACACTGCATACGCATTAACTAATGATCCATCTGAACAGATAAGTCTATATATTTGACTGTGTGTGTACATTTGACTGGTCCTGTTTGAGCTCTTAAAGTGCCCCTATTATGGATTTTTAAAAATGAGCTTTCATGCAGCGTGTAACAGCTCTAACATACTTCAACGTTTTAAATCTGAAAGTGAACGGCATATAAAGTTATAGTCTCTCAAAAGAAGAAGTCAACTCTGAATCATTGAAACTATTCGTTTGTTTAAGTCCCAATTTGTTTCACTTTGACCTCAAAATTAAACATTAGCATACTGTCCGCCCACTTGTTGATCTTTACACATTTCTAAGAATGAAAGTGCTAATTCATTCTTTGCTACTACAGTAGGTGCCACTTTTGTAGCGTTTAAAGCTCACAAAAACTGCTTTTTAAATGAAATCGGCCAATCACTGGGTTTGGAAAAGGGGAGGTTTTATTTACAGTATAGATAGTGAAACCATACATGTACATTTCTTTGTACCTTTTTCCCCAAAGATCCATCTTTTGTGCATGCTGGTGGTGAAAAAGATGGGTGCCTGGGTGGCACACATGAGGAAGTCTGTAATGGCAAGGTTTATTATGAACAAGTTGGCAGGTGTCCTCAGGGTTCGGCTCCTACACACACACAACAAGTTGTTAATTTATCTGTTTATTTAGTAGTTTATATTATGTCTTTGAGAAAGTCAGCATCAATTCAAAGTTAGTTACACAGTGGCACAGGCCTAAAGATGCTGACCACCAATCCATTGCTAATTTAGCTTCTTTTGATAATGAACAATAAACTTTTATACAGTCCAACTTCTTTTATTTCCTCACCTGCTGAATGCATAGATGACCAGGAAGTTGCCCAACATGCCGGTAATGCCAACTGCAAGAATGACAGCACCGATAGTGTAATGAGCATGATCAGGCACGTCCACTGTTGGGAAAGGGTAAACAGATTCTTCCACCATGGCAACCTTGAAGACACAGGAGCGCACATTAATTAATAGCTCAAATGAAAAGCAGCACTTGGTGTTTTATAATGACCTTTGCATCCAAGTGTGTGCAATCCGTTTAAGAACCACTATTATTCAGGACTCAATTCACACCAAGACATTAATTCATTATATTGGAAAGGTGAAGAAATATAAACAATACAGGCATACTGTAGATGTTTTCCATATTGGACTGAATGCTAGATTTTCATCACTCATTCTTTTTTATCTAGTATCTTCCAAATGGGAATCCTATATTACAAAGTACTGAAAATAGTGTTTACAGACATATATAATCTGTTTTTGCAAACAATACGCTTCAGATATATTTTCATTGCATTATATATTTCCAGTAAACCATTCTTTATTCACTAGAACAATACAGCCATTTTCAGGTCTGGCTATACTGTTTGATGGATTTCGTGACCGAATGAAACACAGTGTTGAAAATTCTTCAAATCCAATTATTTGCAGCCTATTTTCTTGCACTTTCAATCTTAGAGGGATTTAAACAGGCCTAAATGACAGCGAGCATGCATTTCTTTATGCTTTTAATTGCAGATTCATGTCTAAATCAGGACATTTAATCTCTACATATAAATATCTGTTTATAAGATAAGATAAGCTAGAGTGTGAATTTGTATAGCTGAGTTATTTTAATAAACTCTAAATGACAGATCAATTAGAACAGCAATATCGATGTTCATCTAAGGCCAAGGCAAGAGAGTTTTTTGTCACTTTGAGCAGTAAATCCTTGAAAATAAACTGAAATGGATATGAGACTTAAGAAATCTCTCACAGCAATCCATTCAATCACATCCTGGGAAGTTATTGCATGCATACTACATTAAAAAATCTTTAATGCAAGAAAGATTTCAGTTAAAGGTATTTATTTTTTGCAATCTCTTTTATTTTGCTTGGCATGGTACAATGTAAGAAGGGATACAAAAGGACAATCACGATTAAATGCAAACATTTGGTTGACTGCAATTTCCTCAGGAAAAGCTTTAATGAAAAGACCTTTAAGTGCCAAGGCTGTGGGCAAATGAGACGGCTGAATGCTGGACAAGCACTGCTGGAAAAGCATTTCAAGGCAGATGAGTGTAACCATGTGGTCACGATGGAGGAAATATGACAAAGCAGATTTAGTCACTGCTTTCAGTATGTGTCAAGTGATGATGCGGAGACAACTCTTTACCAACAAACTGTCAAAATCATCATATTTGTTATGTAAAACACAGAGTCAGTTATAACACAACCATGCATTTGATTTCTAGGTCATGTCTTGTTTTGCGTAGATGTGTTCATGTTCTCGAGGATGTCACGCAGTCTGTCTAATTTGGCTAGTTTCTCCTATATGAGTTTTGCTTGGACACACAGCCTTTGACGTCAACAGCAAAACACAATACATGGGAATCGTTTCTCTTCTCTTGCCTTATACTATGATTATATATATATGGGCCATTCCTGGTATCCGGTAACATTTTGGCCACATAATTGGAACAAAAGTTATATTTCTCATATTTTCAGTATTCTACCAAAATAGTGACATATAAGAAACACACACTGGCCAAACACACTGGTTTTCTATTAGAATTTCCACCAGTAGTTTATACCACCACAGTCTATAAAAACCTAACAGGGTGGAAAATGCTGAGTTAAATTAGCTGTAGTTTTTTCAATGATCAACACTTGTATTTTTTTGGATCGGACAAACATTCTCCATAATATAGCCTAACAGGGTGGAACTTTAAGAGTGGGACAAGCAGGAGAACATTTCAAAAATGTAAAAAAAAAAAAAAAAAGTGAGGGGTGACATTTACCTCCTTTTGTACAGTTAAATTGTGAGGAAGTATTAGTTTAGTAAATTAGTTTAGGGGACACGGTAAATTAAGAAAATGCAATAGTAACATATTTAAATATTATATATTTAAATATATATATATATATATTATTTATTTATTTATTTATTTTTTTCCATTGAGCACTAGTACTTCTATTTAATTAAAACAAGCAAACTGTTGAGAACTACTGTGCAGACAAATATTGTTTTGTTTCTTTGCTTCTTCCAAGAAGCATAGCTGATAAAAAAATCATGTTCAAATAAAGATTAAAAACTTTCGAAACATGGTCCCTTTTACAAACATCCAAATTAAATGAATACAAATCATGTTTCTCATGAACCTCAACAGACATGGGCCATTTTGTGTCATCAAAACATTTGTTAAACTGCCTCCATCTTGAGCTCAATGGGTGAATTTATTTATTCTGAAGGTTTTTCAAAATATAGCAGTAGCCATTGCTGTGTGTTTTCATTCATTACTTCTGAGTTTGGGGTCAAATGAAGATCTAAGCCATGAAAAACTTCGAGGGCTGAGATAAGACTGTCTTATTTCTCCGGAATGAGAAGGATTCTAATGAAATAGATACCGTTTGAGTCCCACATCTGTTTTTCACTCAGAGTAATATGAACTAGTTTGAAGTAACGGTGTTAAGGCGTTTCAGGTGGGATTTTTGAAGATGTTTCAAAGTGAACCAGCCTCTTCAAAACCATGTAGTTATTCTAGAGAAGAAAGGTGGTTTAAGGGCATTTTTTAATTTACTGCAGATGGGATAACTCCTCATGAAAACATTTGCTCTGGAAACAGGGTCGCCTCAGCAAAGAAGAAAATTATTGTTTTGACAATTTTTACCACTATGTTTCCAACTCCTGAAGACAAATACAACCTAATGTCATTGAAAATAGTTAACATTAAATAGATTTACTTTACCCAGTTTCTTTTCTACAACAGAATATTAAAATTAAAAAATCGAATTAATTTTAAATTCATTTGCAGCTCAAATAAACGACGTGAATCAGTAATTAGTGACCTGTTCTGTTAAATAATTATTAAAGAATATAAAACACGTTCACGTACCTTCAAATCAATGAATAATAAACCTTGAATCTCCTGTTTGCTTTTTACTGTGTCGCTAATTTAAGCAAAATATGAAGGAAAACTGAAGACTTTAACAGCCTTATTCTAAACCTTCAGGTTCACATTCATTTGAAATGAGATGATGAATATGTTGTTTTACTGATACATCAAGTTATTTGAAAATAAACAATTAAACGTCTCTTTAATGCACATTACTGCGCTTGATTGCTACGTCCTTGATCCAAATAACTGAGATGAATGTACTGTAATTCGCAGGATGTTCACAGCTGTCCTTCATATATAGCTTCTCTTGCGCTCCAGATGCTACTGCGCTTGTTTAACCGCATTACCATGATTACTTAGCTCAGTCAGATAGCAAAGCTGCCTGATCTCGGCTGAACACACGCACTGCCAATACCTTTCACTCTTTCAACTGCAACAGTTTTTCCTCTACACTGCCCAGAGATGCTTCCACTGCGTTCTGTTTTCTCCTCAAATCAGAGAGAATGCTGCATCTCTATGAGAAACACTGTAAAAGACAAGCAAATTTTCCTCCAGAGTTGGCAGATAAGCTTGTTTTGGTTGTTACACTGCCAAAATATCAGCCAATTAATGTGTTTTCTTAATGGTGAATTAATTCCTACGAGTCAAAATATAGTACTTGCAGAATGTTTTCATGATAATAACCGTTTTCATCATAATAAACACAATAATACACCCACACAAATTGATATTATGCACAAGATCCCAAACTCAACAAACTCTCCTGAAGCAAACAAACTGTCCCACATCTACAAAACAGTCCACGCTTTGTCTCTGCTCACAGATACATTATTTTAATCAACAGGAGGAAAAGAACACATTGAGAGGTCAATATGTGAGCATGGACCTGAATATGATTATATCATAATCGCATGATTATGGTGCATCTTTTTTATCCTAATCCCTCATGGTCAGTGAAGCTGATTTTTCTGTGAGGTTCGTTGCTGTCAGTTTGAGACAAACGCGCAAGATGACGCTAAACACCCCATTAAAGTTATTGATGGAGTTTGGCTTGGAAATATGTGCATCAGCCTGGGCTGTCACTGGGTTTCTGGGTCACATTTTATTACCGACGGGTCACAAGAACAAATGCGCGTGTATGATTTATGCAAATTTGGTTCATCACCTAATAAATCCCACTTGCCCCAATGAATCCTCCTAAACAAGACTCAGAGTTACATAACATAATTTCAGAGAGCTAAAATTGTAATTCATTACAGTAACAGCTTTGGGGCCCTTTTTAAGGTCCCCCACATTCCACTCAAATACAGATACAGGATAAAAATACAGCACCCCCTTATTGGTTAAATGAAGGCATGTACAAATCTAGCACGCTTTGTGTAGTTTGGGCAGAGACACTCATCAGTACAGTAGCAGTCACTTGGTTAAAGGATGGGAAGAAAAAGCATAAACAGCCCCAAGACATGCCTAATTAGCATAAATACGTCAGTGGTATTCCTCTGTGGCACTGACATGTCTTCACAAATCCTCTCATAGCTCAGTGTTTAATAATTATCTCAACAGTGAAGGACCTCACAAAAACATCTTCAGGCTCAAACCACAGACTCGAACCATAAATGGTCAAATTAGGGGATTAATAGCTAAGGACAGTTTCAGTCGTCTGTGTTTAAGAATTGAAAAATGCAATGCAATGCACCTGACCTGGCTTGGTAGCGTAAAGACAGTCTAATATTTAAGTATGGATTTAAGACAGTTGAAACAAGATTGTTGATATATTTTATAAGAAAAGTTTAAATGTCAGGATATTTTTTTAAATTCCCTTCTGATGAAAACTTTTTTTTTCAAGCTGATCCAGACGATAAATTTGAAGAATTACTGGATGGTGGGGTCAAAAACCAACCTGTTAATAATTTGATCAATTAAGCGCACACCTGTATGACAGATTTTACAGAAAAGCACATTTGCAGCATAGAAATAAAATTTCATCACTGCAATATCTAAACTGAAGCCATAAAGAAAAAGAAAGGGGGAAAAAAGTGATAAACTTTTTTCCCACTTCACATGAAAAAATAAGCTTAAATTGTTTAAATGTCGCATGTAATTGTTTTACATTTAAGATGGATGTAGCATCAAGAAAAAAATCTTAAAGGCTGAGGATTCTCCTACAAAAGCTCCATATAGTTGTCCAGCTTTAGATTACCATAATTATGCAGAGTTTAACTTTTTATGCATCCTTATATTGCATATATGTTTGGTCCAAGCTATTAGTTCTGTCTAGTCAGAATCACAACAATACGCTATCCACCATCTGCACATAGCAAACAAATCAACATGTTAACATGTAAACAGCAAGATAAACATTTTGCGTTTGAAAAAAAATTTTTCACTGAACATCTGGAAAAGAGAAGAGGAAAAAGACTGAAAGAAATAACTAGGAGAACCATGTTTGACTCACAGATGTGGTCGTGGGGGGTAAATCCACCAGCCTGTACGCGCTGGGTTGCTCCACGAGGAGAGGCTCTGTACGCGCTGGGTTGCTCCACGAGGAGATGCTCTCCACGATGCGCGTGCAGTTCGGGTCTAGCGTCGGACACGAGATGCCCTTCCTCGCTGAGCGCACGGCGCCGCTCATCATTCGCGTAACTGACAGAGAGCCGCACGCCAGAAGACTTTTCAGCCGGAGATAAATGCGTTAAACGCGATTAGAGCGAGGGCTGTACAGATGTCAGATTCTGTTCCGTCTGCGAACGCGTGGCAGAGAATCTGTGTCAGCGCGCGTTGTTGTAGTCCTGTTACAGCCTCGCACACCTTTATATCATACACACACACACAAAGACGATTGTTATGAAATTAGAGCAGCATAGTGACATGACCTTAAATACTCCGAGTAGACAATTGCTCAAGCATGTGCAGGATTAAATTGTCATTTTAGTGTCAGTTTCTACACCAAATTTATATGAAACACATTAATATTGCTAGTGCACTCAACATGATAATTCTGTCATTGTTTACCTAGCTTATGTCCTTCTAAACTTTCTTTCTTCTGTGGAACATATAAAGAATATTTAGAAAAGCGTTGTTAG
>JAUMHR010000063.1:9601746-9616070 GCA_032361145.1 Enteromius fasciolatus | reverse complement strand
GGCCAGGCCAAGTGATTAGCACACCTGATTCTGATCATTTGAATGGGTGAGCGAAAACTTTTGGTAATATAGTGTAACTCCCCTGCTGTTGATCAATCCATTTGCACATTTATTTTTTTTTTTTTTACAGATTACAATAAAACATGGCTTATCTGCTTTCGCACGTCTTTGGAGTTTAGCTGGACAGCAGTTCCAAGGACGCTACAGCTAATGAGAGATTACACCGACTATGTCCAGTACTGTATGATTTGCATCTCCATTTTTCAAGCGATCAGTATCTCACTGCTTGATCAGAAAGACATCAGACCAGTGTCAGGTGATCTCCCAGCATGAGATATGCCCTAAGAATGACCCACTTACATCTATGTTTTCAGATGAATGGACAAGACATCGTTGCTGGGAGATATTGATCCACGGTTGGATGGTTTGGTGGATCGATGGCTCCACATCAATGCGTTTTCATATCTGCAACCTAACAACAAGCATTCAGAACAATATTATTAATAAGCATAGTTAGGAAGCACAGCTGGTGTTGTTTGGAAGTGTGTAAATTACATCTATTTGACTGACAGCATCTTGCAAAACGAGGCTTTAAGAGAATGAAGAATACGTAAAGAGCATAAATATGTTCCCACAGCAGGTAGACTGGAAAGTTTAACGCATTTTATAATAGCACATCAACTTATGAATCATAAACGGTGATGAAAACGAAAATGCAGCAGTGGACTGATTTGAAAATAGCATTTTAGAGGATATAAGGCTTGTCCACCAAAGGGATGATAATTATATGACAAAGATATAAAAATTTACACCATTACTTTCAGACCCTTTTCCCAGCAACGATAAATGTTAAACCAAAAACTAGAATACTTTTAAAAAGTTTGAACATTATTGCAGCGTATTTAAAACAAACATAACTTTTATCTTTCTTTGTAATATATTGTTGTTTGTGTGGAGGTGACAGTACCTCGTGTTGCATCTTGAAGTAAAACGGCCTTGCACGCAAAAAAGAGCATTTCTCTCAAGCACAGCCTGGCCTTCATCTGCAGATGCTGCTTTGACCCATGTTTTTTTTGTTTGTGAATCTGCAAGAAACCTTTTGCTCCTTTCCTCCCAGACAGCGCAAATCAATTCCCAGAAAACTGAATTGTCAGTTGCCACTCTGGCCTCTTGAATGTTACTTTGTAATTGACTTGCAGACCACTTCATGATTTTTGTGACATTTGTTAACACATAACTAGTACAATCATAGAGCAACAAGTGTCCTTATGTGTAGGTCATTGACTCGTCTTTTTAAATATTTGAATTAATTTTTATTTACCTCAACACATTAAATTTTAATAACCTTTCTGCATACATCACTTTTTTTCAGCTTATGATTACATTTTTTATTCAGGACTCAAGTATTTATTTTGCTTTTTTAGGTATTTATGCATCTTCCTTCCATACAAACATACATTTATGCTTCACTCAACAAACATTCCAAGGCTATCTTTCCATCAACATTCCAGCTTATCTTTCGTGTTCTTTCTTGTTGCTAAGAAACTGAAACAACCTCATTAGTGTTATGTTATGCAAAAATTTTTAAAATACAAATAAAAAATTGTCGTCTTAATTGCGATTGTTCATGTACGAGTGAAATCTTTAGAGAAGGTGAAGGTTAACAAACATTCTGGTTATTGCTGGATAGCAGGAAAATATCAGACAATACAAATGCAACAAGCACAGCAGTGCAAGACGCTCACTGGAGGGCTTCGCGGGTATAAATTAACATATTCATAATGGCACATGAACGCAGAGTCATTGGTTTTTCCCTATCAAACTAACATTCTTGTAACACTGATGCTATTATAAACGCTTGCCCAGTTTGACATCTTCGTACCAAATATTTGGGCTAATTTAAGCAAAACATGCTAGGTTTTTAAAAAAAAAAAAAAAAAGGGTTGGCAAAGATTTTCCATTTGTTCATGACTTTAAAAACATTTGAGAAACTGCTGGGAGGAAAATGTCAGTTTGTGTGTTGGTATTATTCCTTTCAACAAACAAACTAACTAAATTTAACTTTAAATGAATAATTATGCAGATACAGTTCAGACCGTGGACTAACTAGAGAGAGAGAAAATGGACAGAAAAAAGACAACCAGAAGAAGAAGAAAAAAATAAGTATAGCGTTCTGCTCCTGACTGGAGCTCAATATAACTTTATTGCAAAAATACAAGTTTGATTTCTAGCACAGCATTTACAACAAATCCGAATCGTTCTGAACTTAAGGTCAAAGACTGAATATTTGTACACACTTATATATACAGCCTTGCTTTTTTGCCATATCTGTTTGTATTTGAACTCAGAAAAAAATGAAGGAAGGGTAAATCAGTCACAGATCCCTGTTCTGTCAATAATTACGCCAGGGCAGTGTTACACTGCATATTGGCCAAACAAAAAAAGAAAAAGCTTCAGACAATTCACCCAGTGGGAATTCAACACAGAGGCACTCCGATTCACCATAAGGTCCTGATTTACGAAACCATAATACATGCAAAACTGTTCTGGTGAAATAAAAATAAGAGAGCATGTGATTGGTTGAGGTATTTAACATGCTCTAAAATGCATGAAAAAAAAACGTTTGGCCCTGTTTCAATATAAACTACTCGCGTTCGCTAGGATGAGCAGGTAACACTGTGACTTCCATGAAATGGCACATTGCACCATGAAACTCTCAACACTTTCAATGTTTTTAAACTAATTAACCATCTCAAGCCACAAGTTCAACAGCGTTCAAGAAATTAAATAAAACAAATATAAAAAGCATTGATTCTCCAGTGGGGGAAAAACTTCAATCATCTAAATTGAAAACGGCAATTCTTGAATTTAGCACTATTATAATAAGCATTATAACATGACTGAAAATTTATAAAATGGACAGTGGCACCCAGTTACGTTGCCTTTCACAAACCAAGGCACTGCAGAATGTTCTGTCCTTCTGTTTTCGATCTCTTAAGTCTTAAAACAGCCTGAAAAAGTTTTGCACTTAACAGTTAACGTAAGATATACTGTATAAACCAAAAAGTTAAACTGCTGCTACTACAAAATATTACAAATAAAAAGATCACAACAGGTGTCGATGCTACTATCAGGCAGAACAATACTGTACACAAAAATATCGACACAAATGCCAATGAGGTTGTTAAAAGTTGACTGTTGGTACCTGATGTACCTCTGATTACTTGCACACACTGACGTTACAGCCCTCTAAATGAAGAAGTTACACATAAACATAGTTTTCCCATAAAAATGGGAGAAGTTACAACAGAGGAACGCATCTAACTTAACACTTCTGAAGTGCACTAAACTTGAGTTAACATAGTTAAATTACAAATTACAGAACTAAGTAAGGTTAGCTTGGAATGCTAATTGGAAACTAAAGCGTATTTGTGCACATACGGAGCAGACACTTTATACCAGCAGGCAAAGTTTGTCAGTCTTGGCGTTTTGTGTTTGCATCGGTTAAGATGCAGCGGCCCACGCAGCAAAGTGCTCTGTTCTTTAAAGCCGATGGTGGCCAATTAAAGTGAACCTAACTCTGTGGAAGTGGATTAGCAGTGGAAATGTTCAAGAGCGCAGGGAGTGGACGTCCTCCTTTTAGCATTTAAATGCAGCAGCTGCGTTTAAAATATGCTTTCGGAAAATGACCACTCCACATTCACATACGGTATGAGCCAAACATCATTGTCTTTCACTTCAGCCAAAGCAGCTAACAAGACCTTTCTGCTTTTTGCTGTGTGAAGAGCTTCACGGAATTGGCATGGGTTGTCGCATTTACTTCCAAGTCAGAGAATGAGTGCATTAAAGAATGCGTTTCCTGCATGACTCAGCTGGTCATCCTGTAGTGGTTCATATGGGCTCTGCAGGTCTGGCAGTAGCTTTTAGTGGGCTCAGCTGGTTTCTGCTTGCACAACGCGCAGATATAAACAGCAGGGCCACGGGATTTCCCACCATGTGGTTCTGTCCTGGGGAAGACATGAGTGCCCCTAACAGCCCTCCAGTCCCTCTCGGGGGGCATATCGAGGCGGAGGGGTTGGGTCGGCGGCTCTAGGTGTGGGTGATGATGGCTGGAGTAATGCGGTATTGGGGTAGTTGACGCAGATTGTTGGTGGGGCTGTCTGTAAAAGCCATCCATCATCCTATTTGATGCTGTAGTGCGGTGAGGGTGGGATAGTGTGGCGTAGGCTGCATCTGGGTAGTTCCGGGGGCCTTGGCCCGCTGGGGGTCCAGACCTCAATTGGTGCACAGGGGGCCCAGATGAAACTGATCTACGGGGGGCCCGTGGAAGAGTGCCGTAGCTCATTGCGACATTGTGGTAGTTTTCACGGGAGAAAGTTTCACCCCTGTCAAGCACAGCCAGAAACTTGTTGGCCTTTTGGCAATCTCCTGCACAGAGAAGCGAAGAAAATTATGATTGTTTTTAGCAGTTATTCATACTGTGTAGGGCTGCATGACTAAGTTTAATAAAACCAAATCTCAATATAGCTTAAAGCATCTGACAAATCACAAAGACTGTCATTTAAATACATAAATGTTTTTCTTGTTTTCATTTTCTATATTATGGTGATTATTACTAATATTTTAAAAATAACAAATAAAAAAATCATATATATTTATTTTTTTTATGAATAATATCTTATTGCAACTGTGCATCTCTACAAACAAGCACAGAAACCTGGAGCTAAAAAAAAGAAAGAAACCCCACCCCCCCCAAACATTTTAAAGAATCTTTTATATTGTATTTTTATGAGAAAATATGCAATTAGATTTTTTTTGTGCAGCCGTAACCTAACCCTAAAACTGTTAAATAGACAAATTGAATACATCTTGCCAGATGAATCATCAAGCTCAACCTCAATAGCATTTAAGGTCCTTTGAGTAGTTAACAACAAAAGTGTTAAAACGCACGATCACAGACAACACCACAGATGGCAGCCTCTTGCAGACAGAGAAAAAAAGCATCTGTGTCCGCAGCATGAGGCTGAAAGTGTGGGTGGGATGAGATGGTTACCTTTTTGTCCATGAGAGGGCCTCAGTGTCTGTTGTTGCACGTGTGATGGAGGGGCGGGGTGGTGGCGGTGACTTGGGTGAAGGTATTGGGGCTGCTGTTCGTGAGGGAATATAGGAGGATTGTGGGAAGGAGGGGGTAAAACATGCAGGGAAGTGCTAGAGCGGCGTGTGGGGAGTTGCACATTCACATGCTTGGACATCCTGGAGACATGGGGGTCCTTTATTTAAAAAAGGAAAAAAGAAAAAAAAAGGAATGAAAAGATGAGAGGAGACATAAAAAAAAAAATAGTTCCCAGCAGCACGATGACAGGAACAGAAAAATTTTACACACACCAATTCATAATTAAAGAACAGATGGATATAAATAAAAAATAAAATATAATGATTTAAAAAAAAACTACATTAATTTTATTATAACTGAAGAAGTAGCTTTGCAGCTTTGCAGCTCTTTGTCTTTTCCACAGCCACACCAGGTGGCAGTATTCCTCTTTGAAAGTAAGTTCACAAACATGACTACACTGCCTAAAACCATGACGTAACATTTCATACACACTGAGAAAAGTACTTATGCTAATGTATTCTGAGTGCATAATATGAGGTTTCAGTGTTTGACCAAGTGACTTTAAATTGTAAGACACCCACAAAGCTGCGAGATGGGGGTACATCAGTCCGTCCTCCAATGACAGTTCCACTCAGACTCCGAGCAATTCGTCGCAGGTTCTCAGCACTGTATGATTCATCCTCACCCGGTGGTGCATCATAAGCTGCAGCAGACACAGGCTGCACACACACACACATAATGACACACTGCATTAGCATTTTACATCCTTATCAAATACTAAGAAAGCTCTAAACTTTATGACAATTATACACACATCTTATACAGAATGCTATAAATACTACTAAAATAATTCAGGTATGCCAACGCACCCTCTCAAGTGATTTAGTGCTGTATGCTGGTGTCCTGTAGGCACTCCTCTCGATCTCTGCTGTGGGGGTTTTAGAACGACCAAGTGTGGCAGAGTATCCAGCGTTGTGCTTACGAGAAGCAGCGGAACCTGTAAGAACACTAAGTTAATACAACCTGGTTCCAGACAGGACAACTTATTTAATAATGACAAAAAAAATGATATATGCTAGAAAAGTAACAATACCGTAATTACATGATAGCTAAACTGGTCACATGATGATATAAAATGATAGTTCCTCTGGGCAAGAAGTGTAGTTTTTAAAATATATTTAAACTTTATTAAAATTTAAGCATAAAAGATTGATGTTTCCAGCATTTCACTAAATTTGTAGTGACTGAAGACTGAAGTAGTAAAATTTTTGTTGTCATTTCCATCCTTAAAAGTGCAATATGAATTGCTGACAGCTAGTTGTTTAAATGCAGTCTAAATTCAAAATATATCTTCAGGTAGCCAAATTTTTCTTTGTTAAGAACATGGGTTGGAGCTCTTACTTTATAACTCTCATTAAAAAGAAGAATTTAACTTCAATAAAATAAATATTGTATCGTGGACTTCTTATCGCAATACTGCATTGTGAGATTTTGATTTTGTTACATTATTTTCAATACATTATATAACAACTGAAATGTACTGGTGGGGGGATTTCAAGTTATATGGGATCTCATTGAGATCTTGTTCAAGATTACCTGATCTGTTGGCTAGCTGATGCGGGGCTCGTGGCATGCTGGGAGCCTTCAAGCTGGCCTGATAAAGTGAGTCCAGCTCTGACAGCTCCTCACATGGTGAACCACGTCCCGACCGTGCACAATTCTGGGAGTTGTAGTATCGATTGACATTCTCGGCCCAGCGCTCCACAGGCATAGGGCCGGCTAGACGCTGATCCCGTGCTGGTGAAGACAGGGATGGAGGACAGGGGGACGAGGGGGAGCAGAGGTCTGCTGGAGAGTATGGGGAAGACATCACCGTAGGACGGCCATCAGGACGTTCCAGACTGCAACTAGACCAATTACACGAGGGTGCCGGGAGTGATTTTTGACAGGCATCAGAAGCATGGCTGTGGGGAGTGTGGGTTAGGCCGTGGAGAGACTCAGGACGAGGCAGGTTTTGCAGTCCTTCCACAAAGTTGGAGTGATCAGCGATTGAAGGTGTTTGACGGGCACTGAAATGAGAAGGACTAGAGGGTGTACTGAGAGGAACCGATGGCTTGAGAGGAGCCTCGCAGCCATTCACTGCAATCACAGGCACAGTGGCAGAACTGCGCATACTAGCACTTTGTACAAGAGAGTTTGAAGTGGTTACAGGGTCTCTGGGGCCCCACTTGTGTGAGTGTGGCCCATTGTCTGTCACAGCAAGAGGACTAGAGTTGTCCCCTGCATTGTCCTGGCCGGGGGCTTCAGAAATCGGTTTATTTGTAGATTGAGGTTTCGTGTGGACAGGTGATGGTGGTCTTAATGAATCTTCTGAAACGGCCTTCTCATCCTCTTCTTTAACATTTGTCAGAAGTATTTGGACCGGGACAGACTGCTCACTAAATGCAGAACATGAAAAATAAAAATGAGTTTTTGATAATAAATAATGTGAACCTACCTGAGTCAGTATCTTGAATCAGTTCTTGATGATGTCATGCAGTATACAGATTTGTTTCAGCCTCTCTAACAATGTTACCTGAGCAGCTCGTTGCAATACGATCTCTTAAACTAACCTGATTTGTAATTCTTCAAGTTAAAAAAAGTCTTGATCATTATTTTTAAGGCACAATGCACGTTTCCTCTTCCCGTGTGCAGGGCTCCTGGAGCGCACACACACATATATACACAACTGCAGCCAGCAGCAGGTACCTGAGGGGCTGTTTCTGTTCCTTCTCTTCCTCCTGTTGCGTCTGCTGCAGTTCCTGCTGCTGCTGCATGCGCTGCTGCAGACCTCGTGCTCTCCTCATGCACTTTTGCATCCTGCCCTGAGCGTTAGCGCTGTTCTCATGCAAGGTATGCCTGAGTTTAGCTACAACGCAAAAAAAACAAAACAAAAAAAGGCAAAAAAAAAAAAAAATGAAACAGATGCAGAAAATAAAGAGCCGAGTCATGGGGCACATGCAAACATATGTTACAAAGAACTGAAATGAAAAGGGTTTTGAAGAATCCTGAATTATGAGGAAGGGGTTGAGGGGAGGGTCACACAAATAGGGGAAATAGGGAACCTAGTAAAATCCTTTAAACAAATTAAATTCTCTCAAGCACGAAATGATTAAATTATAATGAAGTTGACTTAAATCAAAATGAATTGTAGTTCAACCACTGAACTTAAAAAAAAAAAGCAAATTACACAAGCCTAACACCACATCTCGGTTAAATAAGTTTAGAACTAATTACAGAATGAGAATTCTTCCTTGTCACATGAGCTGCAAACAACCCTACAGAGGCTCTGGAAACCGTGAGGTGGGGGGGGAGTGAGGTGTAGGTAACACACAAGGGCCAGGCCATGGAAGGAGTTTGTGTGTGTGTGTGTGGGTGGGTGTGTATACCCCATACGTGGCAAAGCTTGGGTATGACATACAAAAGACAGATAGATGTAAAATGAGATTGGTAAGCAAACACCTTCTACATCGACCACAGGCTGTTGGTGGGTTTCTATGGTTACAGGCAAATCAGCCTGTATCATTATGACCTCACAGTCAAAAAATATATTCAGAGAATATTGAGAAAAAGTAGGCATGTCGACCCATGTATATGCATACTTAAACCATGACACTTGTCTGAAGGCAGTAGGGGTGGCACGCCTCACAAAACCCACGGTTCGGTTTATATCACGGTTTTAGGGTAACGGTTTTCGGTTCTGTACGGTTCTTGTTATTTTTTCTTTTCATCTTGAACACTCCAGAAATGTACTTCAGCATATGATATATAGCTAAATTATCTACAATTTAGGATACAGTATTAAAAAAGTTAAACAGAATTTGATGCGTGTTGCACAATACTTGCATACAGTCGCAGTTCTATCCATTGTATTATTTCCGCTGTCTTCATAAGTAACAGAGCGCGGAGCGGGACGCATTTTTCTGTCCGAGCCCAGCCCACGTCAGACAGAGCTGTAACCTAATTTTTTTCTCATACTAATGACACAAGCACTTTTTTGTGTGGAAAGCCCGCTTTTATTTAGCAACTGTAGGAAGGTTCAGAAATGTCAACGGATGAGAGCATCAGCGCACACGGGGCAAAAAGCGCCGTTATAACACAGACACACATTCGCGCTGATGTGACCGAGCCCCAGCATCCTTTCTAAATATCTGTCTGAACTGTATCCATCCTCTAATAGGTAACATGAAATGTTCCCACACACCAGAGTTATACGACGCTGGTGCATCCTTTAACTCCGGCCAGCCTTCCTTTTCTCTTCCACTTGCCATTTCTACACGTACAGTATTGTGACCTGCAAAACTCGCTCCACACCGTAGACACCTCAATTCTTTTGCACGAAAGGGAAACATGCTGACGTCACATACGGGGAAACGAGGCTACATTGCGCATGTCATGAACCATCGAACCGTGCGACGCATGCATACACCCAACCGAGACAAGCGTACCGAACGGTTCGGTTTTTTTTTTCATGAACCGTGCCACCCCTAGAAGGCAGACAGTAAAAAGTATATCTGGTGTATTAGTGAGAGGCTTTATATGGAACAGAGACAAACACACTCAAACACAGGAATGTACAGACAGACAAACACATGGCAGTAGTGCTAGCAGGAGCAGGCTAAGGGCAGGGTTACTTACACATTGCTTCGTTAACCACAGACAGAGCAGCGGCCACCTCTCCTGCCTGTTCCAACCTCAGAGATTGATCTAACAGAGATTCTGCCTCCAACACACATCTTTCAAAGCCTTCCCCTTTCCCTGCAAGTAACAAACATCATAGCACAGTGCTTTTCAGCATGGAAACCAGCAAACCTGCGTTTCACACACACATACACATGCAGCCCCAAGCTCCAAAGGATAAGCCACAGCAGAAACCCAAGGAAATGCATATGGAGACAGAGCCACTCCCTTTGCCCTTGCGTGGCAAGCTGAGGACTCACCTTGGCTCTGGAGCTCATCCAGATCCATGAACTTGCTGGGTCTGGGATTAAAGCCCATGGCTGCCTCTTTCTCCTTTTCCTTTCTCCTCTGTAACTCTTGCTCCTTGGCCCGGCGAGCTACTTCCTCCTGTAGCTCATCCAGTTCACTGCGGCCCTCACCTGCTACACACAAACAATATGAAAATATTAAGCAAACAGAATGGATGATCTATTGGATAATCTATTGCTGCATTTACACATTCAACCAGATCTGTTTTTCTGCTGACACACTGAACACATATCAGATCATTTTGAATCAGGGAAAAAAAAAAAAAAACTGCGGAATGGAGAGGGAGAGAGAGCAAATGTGTGAGAGAGACTTTTTTTGTCAATAAAAGTTCAAACGTCATCTGATCAACATGTAACATTGTTTCTGTTAACATTGTAACTGAAACAAGTCTAAGCTGAAGTACTAAAACTACTGAGACTAAAATATAAATGAAAGTTTAATATAAGTAATATATATATAAAAAATGAATGAAAATGGCAAAAGCAAAAAAAAATATTTAAAAAAAATTTTAATATAAAAATATTAAAAATAACACAATTAATACTAATCTTAGACCGCTTGCATAAAAACCTTTTAGTATCTGATTCACTTCTTAATTCTGAATCTTTCATTATTGTAACATGGTTTAGACAGCTGCTGTCCAAACCCAATCAGACCAAAAGCACCTCTTAATAATATATTTTAAAATAATAATATAAAAAATTTATAATAATATAAAAATATTGTGCAATTATTGTGTGCACATACAAATAGACAGAAGAAGAAAAAACATGTCAAAATATTATATTCATGCATTAAGCCTTGCAGTGTGACATCAGCCTAAAAGGCACATAGTTTTAATATGCACAAAATTCTATATAACGAACAGTAGGCGGTGGCCAAACACATCTATTCTGGTCACATGAAGAAGCACAAACAGATATAACAGCTGATAGCTCTCCAGGGCAGACTCATGTTCCTCAGTTTACATAACAGATATAACAAAGATAACATTTCACAGAAAGGAACAGGATGTATTTTTCAGCTGATTCGGCTCAATACTGCTTGCATAGTATTATATAAAGTTCATATACTGAAACAGCAAATAAAGTATGTGACGCTTATGATTCATATCGTAAGGTAAAAATCAGGTGAAATCGCCCACATGTTGACTGTATGACGACTATAAACAAACAAGCTCATACTGAACACACCTAAACTCATGTGACTGCTGCCCTTGACTGATGCTTTGACATCCTGGAGTAGGGCACTGCTGCTCTTGGATTTGGCTACAGTCTTCCATGAGGGGCTGACATCGGGTGGAGGTTTTTTCATTCCTGCCTCTTGTAAGCTGGAAAATGCAGAGAGACAAAGAGAGAGGGAAAAATGAATTCTGTGCTAACAAAGATCCTTATCAGCTCTGATGACCTTTTTCCATCATACCTGTGTGTGCCATTACTGGTGCCCTCGCTAACAGGAATGTCCAGGCTAATAGGGCTGTTGCTGTTCCTTTCACTGCTCTCATAGCCGCTCTCCATCCTCTGGATAAGCCGTGGGGGCTGCTCTGATCCTCGTCTCAGGGGTCCCGGTAGGTCTCGAAAGGTGGTCTGTTCCGATGACGCCGCCAAGTCCCCCTGAGGCCCAGTGTCTTCAGACAAGAGAGCTCCTAATGGACTGTACCCGGCCTGCTTGCGGCGTTCCCTGCTAAAGATGCTGTCGATGTTGAGGGCCTCACGGCGAGGCTTCCAGGGTGGACGATATCGCCCTCCAGAGGAGCTGGACTTAGATTCACTGCTGGTGCTGTCAGCTTCCCAGTCTCGAGCTTTAGCGATGGAGTCAGGTGGGCCAACGGAGCCCGAAGATGAAGCAGAGAGTGGACGGTTATGGATAATGTTGCTCATAGTCTCCTTAAAATCTCGAAGTCGACTGGAGCTCGGTTTAGGTAGGGAACGAGGAACCTGCTGCTCTTTTAAAGTCTCGCCTGTAAAAGAGAGGGAGAGGAAATCATTTACAAACAAAAAGAGGAAGGAGGAATGTTATTTTTACATAACCTAATATTACTGTACACAGCCAGTACAAGCAACAGCGATGACTAATGCAGCTCACATTTATTGTCCAACATGCTACTCGATCCACTAATGAGCTGTCAGAGCATCAATCAACTGACCACAGTTACGGAATATTAACCAGGTTTCCATTAAAGTGACATGGCAATGTTTGCATTGTGGTATGGTGACAGCATTACATTGTTTAAGTGCATACCTTCGCTGTGGTAGCCGGCAGACAACACCTCATCTGTTTTAGAGCAACGACTCCTTGAATCACCCCGGGCCTCAAATTTTCGTGGTCTGCTGGCACTTCGTTTCCGGTCCAAAACTCCTCCCTTTCTGTCTGAGACTCCGTCTTTTCTGAGAGTGTGGCGCTGCACTTGATCGCTGTCTGGACCTTCACAAGTGAGCAACAACCAAAGTCAGTTTGAGTTGTAGAGCGGTAGCATTTTATTTTACAGTATGTATACTTTCCTAGTAAAAACAAAATATCTTGTAAATATCTTGTACCTATAGGCAAATGTGTGGTAACACAAGGTTCTTACCATTTCCATATACTTACTATGTATGTACTGGTGTATATACTCATTAGTTAATGTATAGAATAAGTTATGCAGTACTCAAGTTGAGGGGGATAAACATGAACAATGGTACTTATTGAGCAATTGATGGTAGATGGTACATTGTAAGTATATTGAAATATGACTGTAAAATAAAGTGAACCATGTTACATAAACATTATACAGGAATTACCAGTTCTTCAAACTTTGCAAGTACTGTTGTGGAAAACAATTTAGCATTAACACACATTTGTTAGTAAGTACTACATATTTTTTATGTGTATACCATGTTTTGTTTGTTGCCACATAATACCCTCTAATTTACCCTCTAGTTCGTAAGTATTACATTTTTACCATGTATACATTAGTAAGTAAAGTAAAGTATTTAGTTAGTTACCATGTATGGGCACTACCTGTAAGTGACAATTCTTACCCACACTGGTCTGTTTGCACAAATTTATAACCAAGCATGTACGACTGTTAAGTACAGCCCTGTATGCTATTTGTTAATATGTACATACACTTCGTTACCTTGTGTTACCACTCATTTGTCTGTAGGTACAGTACAAGATATTTAGCAATTATGTACCAGCGAAGTACATAAAATAAAGTGCTATAGAGCAGTAGGACTACAGGTAGTGCAACCTGATCATGAGCCGCTCATGTGTAAATGAACAGTGTCATGCTTAACTCCAAAACAAAGCACATGCAGTATTTCTTTAATTATATAATAGCATTTGCTATTTGATAAATAAAACTAAATCAGTTTGATAATTAATTGTGCAGCACTAAATATGACATAATACAGATCACATTAAGTTTACTTCTTTATAGATTAACTCATATCTAATATGATATTTTTGATTCTAGTGTGAGTGTACAAACTGACGTACCTGTGGTTTCCAAGCTGCTGTGGGAGGCAGAGTCGTTGTCCGGGTTACAGATGACAGTTCCCTGGGAGTCAGAGGAGAAGTGGGAAGCCATAGACTCGTGGTGGGAGCGTGAGTGCTTGTAGCTGTAGCTGTCTGTGGAGGAGTCTGTCCGTGTGTCGCTGGAAATTGATGGCTCACGGCCTGACAAACAAACACAAGATCAGGTGCTTATCACTAAGGCTACCAACTGGGGAACACATATTGCTTTAAAAACTAGATTCTTGCATTTTCAGCCAAAAGCTGTGACTGCCAAAAAGAGTTTTGAGAGGTGACAGGGCACTGCTAGTAATAGTTTGCAATGTTTGTAAATATTTTGTAATGTTTAACTTGTTAACTGTCAATTACCTTACTGCTTACAATGAAAACCTGTAAATGATTTAACATTGCACTACATGTAATTGTACGGTACATACTGTTTATACGTAATTTATAATTTTTGCAGGTTACAATTATGAATTAAAAAAAATTAAAAACTAAAACTTATAATTTATTAAAATAAATAAATAAATATTAATAAATATAAATATATAAATATTATCCATGACTACTGGCTATGTTTTATGGACAGACTACTTATGATGAACTCTAATATCTTCTATATTATCATAGTGGTTGTTGGAATATTTTAAGGTAAAAAGGAGACTTTTAATGAAAGCAGCGGATT
>JAUMHR010000063.1:9584114-9599483 GCA_032361145.1 Enteromius fasciolatus | reverse complement strand
ACATAACACACATTATTTGTTTTTCCAGACAGTTTTAATACTGGAATTACACATTAAATATGTCGCTGTAAAAAGTAGGCATGTACCAATATATTGGTACCACATAAGTCATCAAACAATATTAGAGACTAGTATCAGCTGATAATGAGCATTTAATTGACCATTCTCATTTTTTCTATTCAGATTATCCTTGGGGCCATCTAACTCCTAAACGTTTATTAAAAAAATTGAATTGAGAAATTCTCAAAATTAATATCCATTTATCCATTTTGTTACAAAAGGAACGCCAGCTTATACACAGAGCCGTAGATCACTGACAAGCTGCACGCTGAGTTTCGCGGATGATTCAATGGCGCAGTTTCTCATTGATCTACGGCTCTGTGTATAAGCTGGCGTTCCTTTTAAAAACAGCTGATGGAGATTTAGCGCTAATCAAAGAACCGGCTTTACTGACGAGATGCGCATAATATATTGTAATATACCTGGAATATTTAAGAATATCTAGTAAGAACTTAATTAGCTGCTTCGGGTGTTTGATTAGGGTTGGAGCTAAACTCTGCAGAAACACCGGCCCTCCAGGAACAAACTTGGCGACCCCTGATTTAATGTATCCAGGCTGAATAAAAGCTTTAAAAATGTTTAATGCTATTTAATATATCGCTGGCATGTACCAGATTTGTGCATAATAACTTAATGTCATTCACCTGCTATAAACATTGGGCCATTCCTGTCTTTATGTTATGACAATATACAGAATATGCACTAATGACTATTGACATTGACATTGAGTTACTGGCATGTGCGCATATACCTGCACAAACAAACACAGACTCCTAAGTGGTGAGTCAACAAGCTGTCGAATTATGTAAAACAGCACACACACACATACATTCACTCACCCACCCACCACATGCTGGGAGCCTGTGGGGCACTGCTAAATAACGAGCCAACACATTGGTCTATCCCAGTTAATGATTCTACACGAACTCCCCGTGGACAGAGCAAGCAAGGAACATTAGATCAGGCCATGTATAAATAAAGCCCTACGAACAACCCTGGCAAACCGGCAAGCTAAGGGCTGCATTTTTCACATTCACTGGTTTCACAAAGCCCAGATGATTACCTCTTTCACATGAGCATCATCGAAGTAAATCCACTTGCGGATTTTGGTTTGGAAGAAGAAAGTAGAGTAGTGTTTTCCATAGTAACAGACCACGCCCACAAGGTAGAGCTCCGCCTGTTTGGCCTTGTCCTCTGTCACTCGGTAGAACAGCTATGGGTGAAACGAAGGACGAGAGGTCACTTATTAATCATAAATACAAACACATTCGCATACAAAACATCAGATCATCACAAACAAACCATTACAAAGATGATCTATTTTAAGTGAACATGAGATCTTTCAAAGGCATTAAAAACATCTGTGATGGAGATTATCAAAACACCACTGTTGATCTCTAGATGCATTTCAGTTTAAAAGAATAATTTGTTTAGGCCTTTTAAAATGGTTTACATTTCACACTGAAACATGAACCCAGCACTTTGTGAAATGCAAACCCACTAAGGACACCCTGTACCCGCTCTGTATGCTAAGCAAGTGTGAAATCAGTGGCAGAGAGTTACTTTTATGTGAGTCATTGTCATTGACGCAACAAGTTTGACAAGTTCTGCCTGTAATTCCCATGTGCATCAGTGATCTCAGAGCTGCAGCACTGCTGTTTGGAGTTGACTGCATTTATCACCATTTATAACAATCAAAAGCTTCTGTTTTCAGCTGTGGATTTGTTTATCAGCAGAATTGTGTGTAGTTGGTGGGACATTTTAACTACTGGCAGGGTGCATGTCTTACATCTCCGAGCCGCAGAACGGTGCCCAGGCTATGTATGACATCTTCTGCCAGGTCAGAATGGTCCGAGTCCCACACCAGTCCAATGGTAATGATCTCTGGGGAGTTCATCAGGACACGTCGAATACGGAGCTTCTCTCCACAGTTGCCCTGTAGAGAAGATTTTTTTTTTTTTACTGGAGCTTAATGAAACACACACACATATACACAAACACACACTCACACTCAGTTATTATAATTAATTCACACTCCCCTGCCCAAACTTACACAATCACCCATATACAGATCATAAATCACAGAAGAACACCCATATTTTGGGTGTGTTTAGGTTGTATGTGAAGCACATCCGAGGGTCAAGATAACATGTCTTTTTCAGGCCTATACACATTGTTCTTTCAAATGTGCTCAGTTCAAAGGGAAATATTGCCATAGTGTAAAATATCAAAACATGTTTATTTCCATTAATACTAGTGAAAAACATAAAAGCAAATCTTCTAACAATGTAATGATTCATTATTGTAAGAATGTCTCAGAGAACTTGATTTAGAAAAATACAATATGATTTAAAAAAACATGAATAAGAAGTTGAAGGTAAGTTGAAAAATATTAATACAATTATTAATACAATAGAAACTGGTTTGTGTTTTCATAAATTTTGAAATGCAATTTATTTCTGTGATGTCAAAGCTAAATTTTCAGCTGGCTTTACTCCAGTGTTCAGTGTCACATGACCTTTTCAATGCTGAAGACAAATTATATTTTTGTGGAAACCATTATACTTGTTTTCAGGATTCTTTGATGAATAGAATGTTTAAAAAAAACTCAATTTATTTGAAAAAAAAAAAAAAACTCTTGTAAGTTGCAATGTGATAAATCTCTACTCTTACTTCTCAAGTGTTCATTTTGTACAAAAAAAAAAAAAAGAAGACAACAAAAAAACACCACTATCAACCATGTCATTTTGCCTCTGAAGTAAATATACCTTGTTTCAAGGATGTTTAGATACATTTGCTGGAAAACAAGATAAAAATACTGATTAAGAAAATTCTTTTTTGGATTGTGTTAAGCCGTCATCCCTTATCCAAGGATATCCTGATCTGACATGAAAACAAATGTGCGTGTTTTGCGTAAGAAGTTGGTCTTCCTCAGGGCCACGAGACAAATTAACATTCCACTGATTGCGTCCTGTTTTGACCCAGCGATTACTTAATGGCCACAATCCTATTCAAACCCAGACGAGCACCACAGCCACACACACACACAGTCCCAGGCTTCATTATGCCTAATTAGCACTTGATTTGTTAGAGCTGAGTGTGGTAATGCTAACCGGGCAGTTGCGCAGGTCTCCCACAGTGCTGGCGTTCCTCAGCAGCTCTCCAAACATGTCTGGGGTGGGCTTCTCCCGGCATTCCAGCATCCGCACTGCCTGGTTGCTGTAGCATAACCAACACATGTCACACATTAAGATAGCACAAGCAATGCACTGAAGCGCTCATATCTGTAATTATGGGTAAAGTGTTTGTATTTGTTGGCTTTGATTTAGTAAACATGTAAACAGCCTATAAATACTGAATGAATTTTAAAAAAATAAAAATGGGGTTTGCGACAGTAACCTAAACAAGTGACTCAAGCGTTTAAGGTTTGTTTGTTTGTGTACAGTGTTTTTTGTATTCAGAAGGGTGTTCAGAGAGGTCACCCTGCAGACCGGTCCGATCTTATTGTTGCAGCAGAGGTCACTGCATCTCAAAGACACTGCAACACTGCGTGCCTGCAGCAAACATCACAGCTCAAGCAGATTTCAGACAGCCGTGCCAATGTCACAATGTTTCCTGGACAGGCACCTCCTCCTCCGTCATTCCCCGACATTAACATTCATCAAATATATTATTATAAAAGAGTCTTCTCTTTCTTTATTATAAAAGAGTAATGGGCCAAGCTGCTACCTTCACTGGTATTGATAAGCAGCCTACATTAACGCTAATAAACAGTTTCAAAGGCATCTGAACTGAATCTATAGGCAGCATTTCAAGTTATCATAAGCCTGATCATAAAGGCAGTCCCAAAAGTTAAGAAAAAATGTTTTCCCAAATAATTAGAGAAGGTATTCCTGTTAAAATCGGTGTTAAGTATATTTATTCTTATCAGAATATTGATTAATTCCTTTTGTGTTGCAACTCATTTGAGCAAGCACTTTTTGTCTAACTAATTTCCTGCCTACATAGACTGTGAGGCTGATCGCTAGGTTTAATAGTACTCAATTATAATAGTTTAATAATATAAAACTACACTATCATTAGCAATAAACTATACTGCTTGGCTAAATAATTGTAATCATTTATTAACCCATTAGCTGTAAAACTTTCAGTGGGACAACGACAGTACTCTGGTTCAAAGACACAGGGAGTCAATATCCTCGTGCAGAAGAAAGTGCTTCTGCACTGCAATGTTAGCTATTATAATAAAAAGCGTCCTTAATCACAGAGCTGCATGCTGGAATATTCATGAAGTCCTTTCATCGCTGTTATGCCTACGAATGTTTGTTCACAACGCTAAGTATCTGCTCTGCTGGCAGGCTGAATGCAGTAATCCACTTTGCAACCGCAAATGCGCAGCTCTAAAAGCAGATGCTGACAACATTTGACTGCAGAGTTCAAGGGGAGCTGCTCTAACATGAGGCTAAGCTTTGTATCTGGCCGCTCATCACCCATGATTAAAAGCAGTGGCGCTGCTGTCCAGGAGACCTAGAGTAATATTTCAGCTGGCTGTTGCCATGTGCTCTTGTCCATTGAGGGAATCTCTCTCTGTTCTGATTGATTTCAATGTGTTTGATGTGGCAGAGAGCTCATTTGCTCAGCTGGAGAAGAGTATAGGACATGATGTTTTCTGTGCTGTGCACAGAGTGGCCCTTTTCGGTCCCAGCTTTCAAAATGACCTCATTCTTTAGCATCACTCATTTTTGTGTATGTGTATGTGCTGCAGGGATGATTTTGCTCACCACAGAGAGGTAGTAGAGATATAGTGGACCATCTGAATGAAAGGCAGGGGGTCTGAGGAGGCTCCACATTTGCTGCACACACACTAAATGAAAACAATAAGCAAAATCTGTTAAATAAGCTTTTCTATACAAATGGAAAGAGTGGTAAACTTTTTTTTTATATTAAAAACTAGGCGTATTAGGGTTCCCAAAATTTCTGCTACAACACAAATGAAGGAATTGACAAATTTAGGCAAAATGACATATATGAATTTTAAAAATGTGATGGCTGGAATAGCATTTATAATAGGGTTGGGCGATGTCGACCAATTTAGGATTGAACGATGTCTAATGTAAAACATCGCGATGGACGATGGCATCGTCGTCGCGGGCAGTGGGGTTTTTTTGGGGTGGGGGGGGGGTTGTTTAGTTGTAGCTAAAACACCGAGCCCCGCCCCATGACTGACAAAAATAAGTGTTCGCGCAAGCAAGTGAAAGAAGATCGCGTGCAGGAATGATCACGTGCGAGTGCTTGAATTGCACGCGGATGACATATCAAGCGAGCACAAGGGTTCGAAATGAGCTCATGAGCTCACGACCCAACCCTAGTTTATAAAAATTTAATTTACAAAGATATCACAAAGAGGCATTGATTTAAAGGTAACGATACATCAACGCATGTTATTATAAAAGAGCAATGATCAATGGTCACTTATAAAAACATTTACTGACATGTGAAAACGTAGACAAGTCAGACCATGAACCAATTAAATCCTGATGTGTAATATACGGTTTACATTTTTTTACCAACAAATGTGTGATGTTCGGATATGTCCTTTTATCAAATTTAAATGCATTCCAAAAGGATTACATAATGCCTTCAAAAAGATTGCTACTTGCTTCACCTGCTCAAAGAGTGTCATGGCAAACTTCTGATGAGGTATGCAGTGTTTGGCTGTGCAGATGTCCTCCTTGGTCTCATCAGAGATGTGAAAGTGGATCCTCATGAGGATATTCTCCTGTGGGAGAGACTTATTGCTTAATTATTACCAATCATTGTGCTAGAATCAAAATTTCACTGAAGAGAAACAGCATACAATCTGTCCTGCATGTCTCATGTTAATTCACTCTTGCTGTCCAGTGGGTGTGTACTGGGTCTTTGAATAACAGCTTGCTCAGCTCTTTTGAATATAGCTGAGAATGTAGGTTGGGAGAAGGCTAGTGTTATGTAGGGAGATCTTGAAAGTTCACAAAGCAACTGCCCTTAACCAGTGTCTCCAATCTTGCATAATGACCAGACAACAATAGCGGTTATAGGGAGAGAAAAAAACCAACATTTGCAGTTTGTGGTCACAGTTCTAACTGGTCAGCACATTGTATGATGTTGCTAAACCAGCAGTAGAAAGAGGCAGAGACAGGAAGCCATTCTTTATCTTATGTTATGATGCTATGGCCTTTAAAATGAGCCATTAGGAGGAAATTAATCACTGCACAAAATAGGATGTGTGCCAATGAGATTACAAAACATTACGTTTACATTTCTGTACTATCAAGCATCCTCCCGAGAGACATGAGATAAAAACAGACATGCAACCTAAAAAAAGACAGGGAAGGACCGATACAGGGCTGAGAGGCTATCAAATACCTTTCTTCTACTTGCACTGGTGGAGCTGAGTTTACAATATTCACAAGTAATGTCAGACTGCACAATTTCCTCTTTAAGAAAATCTACCTCTTGAGAAAGAATACTAGTGTATGGTAAAAGCAAGGGCATGGAGGAGAACAGCAGGAAAAGGCGTAATGCTCTATAGGAGAGGAAAGCTAAAGGGCGACGCTGACGAGTCAAGAGTCCTTACGAAGCACTCAGCTGCGTCGTCCATAATGCCGAGCTGGAATCGCTGCTCATCCTGGAAGGTTTTGGCCAGAGCGCAGCGGAGAGCATCAGAAGGCAGCACCTTCTCACTGCTGAACTGGAACTGCGCAAAGATGCTCTAAAAAACAATCACAGGTTTTAACATTCAAGAATACATAAACACCAGCTCAAAAATGATGAGAAAAAGCATATGATGCCTAAGAATACATTTTAGGTTTAATGTAGCCAATAAGCACAACTTCTTTTTTATATTAAAACAAGTAGGATGACAAGCATAGAGGTTTTAAAGAGTGTTTTTATGAATGAAAAAAGTAACAGAGATGATACAACGGTGAGTAAAGGCATGAACTTTCATTTTTGGGTGAACTATCCTATTAAAGGCAGTTTTTCTTCCCTCTTAAGCCACATTTATACACAAAATAATTAAGTGTTTCCCGGTGTATATGAGCACATCTAAGATTTCCCATGCTGTAATGCAACATGCCTGTCTGCAAGACTTCTGTCCTGAATTAAGAAACTCCTCAGTAAACAGAGTTATTACAGGATTAACTTTTTTACTTTGAAGGCTAAAAACTCTGACAAGTGCAGTGGCTTTCTTCTTTTCAAACTCTCACTGCTCGTGCAACATACTGGAGTAAAGTCAGAAAAACACAGACAGCTGATTACAGAGGCAGTATCAGACCCATGAGAGCGTGCGGACAGGCTGACAGACATATTGTCCCAGTCGTGTGTGTGAGTGCAGACAGGCAGCCCCCTACTGAGCTGGCACAGGGCTCAGGAGAGAGATCTCTAATTTCCAGCTGAGTTATTGAACTTTTGATGGAAAGCGCCAATGGCAATCCTGAACATTAGAAGGAATCTAATATAAAATGCGTGTAAGGGAGGGACCAAAAAGAAACAGGATGAAAAAAGAAATGGCACAACAAGAGCCGAATACACACAACACTGCTCTAGTTAAACATTAGATTATTTTTGATGCATATCTATTTCTTTCAAAGGCATCTATTTGATGTTTTCATAGTATGTCAACATACATTGGCAGACAAGACTGTCTAACAATTCTTGGAAGCAGACAAAATGACAAAGAAGTGATTCAACAACTTTTTTTTTTTTACTAATCAGACAAATGTTATCCAAAACTGGTTTCCTTCAGGCTTTTTAAAAAATAACTAGGCCTAAATAATAATTATAACAGACATGTAAGCTAGTAATTATACTAACGAAATGTTAATTACAGTTTTTGTTTCTCACTTGAGAATGAATAGCTGTTACATGAATAGCTGTTACATAAAGTTGTGCAAACAAAAGATAAAACAAGTTACTATCCTTATGGATACACAGTAGTTGCTGGGTGCAGTTCTTTATAGACTTATCAAAAGAAGCAATATATTGGGGTTTGGAACGAAATGAGGATGAGTAAATGATGGCAGAATTTTAATCTGTGGGAGATCAATGCCTTTAAACAAAAAAATTACTTTTATTTCTAAATAAAGTGGGCAAAGCCAATTATGTCCACTTCTACAAAAAAGCTAAAAAAAAAACACGAAAGGGAAACAAAATAGGGAAAGTACTGAATTTGAAAAAGCTATTATGGAGCAGAGATCCCTGTCAGCTTAATGTGATGAATTTGATGCATGATAAATAAAGTCAAACCCTGATGGGCTCAGAGCTTTACCTTCAGAGCACAGAAGATGCATGAGTCCTCCATACACTTGTGTGTAGTGAGCTGCCGGAAACTTCGCCGGAAGATATCCAGATGCCAGAGAACCTATAACAAAAATGTGCAATTAGACGAAAGAAATGTTTACATCGTCCTCCGATCTTTGATGCATCCTGCGCATGATATGAAAGCACTTTGAAAGGCTAAGAAAAAGTTAGCCTTTAAAGCATCAGACACTCAACACACCTTCTAAAATGCCTGAGAGGCTCTAATCATCAAAAATGCATCAGATTCAAAAAGCACTTGCACTACCTGCAGTTGACTTTCCACCTCTTCCTAAGTGTCTCTCTCAGAAGGGCAACGCATCTAAAGACGAGTCTGGTTGGAGACGAAGATTGTGCAAGTTCCTTTCTGCAACAATCTCCTAAATCCAGCTTTCTTGACACCCCATACTACAACTCATCCAATCGCATGAAAGAAGCAATTATGTCTCACCAATCAGGTGTCAAAGATCGGATAAGCCTGTGTGCTCTATTCAAGAGTTTGAAGAAACAGGAGCAGGTTAACAAGCAGAGCAAAGTCTAATAGTAAAATGAAGTGATGAGCGTGTTTCCCAGCTGTAGTCTTTCATCTTGAGGAATGTATGCGTCTCCAGGTGAAGGATGATGTGGAATGTCAGCGGAACAAACAAAAGACCTGCTAGCTTCCTGCTGGGCAGCTCACATGCATGCACAGACTCACAGTTGTGCACACCTCCCATCTGGCCATGCCTGGAAGGCTGCGGAGGTCGAGCTGACCCCACCTGCCCAACATGAGCGAGGACTCTGTGTGCCATGGCTCCGCTGCTCGCCCGGCAAATCTACACGCTTACATGCTGAATTATTGAGAGAGCTGTCAGTCCCACTTAACACAATTCAGTTACCCAAATGAATCTGCCATCTAACTTTACCTTCACAGATGCCTTAATCACTCTAACAGTGCTAAAGTCTGTCAGTGAACAAAAGTTAGCTGCCCTGTAAACCAAAATGTTTAGGAGGTCTGCTTATGTTTTAGAAGTCTTAAGCAGAGCTATCCATTTAAAATCTATATTGCTGACAGAATCAATTTCAGAGAGTAGTTTCACAAATCAGAGACATAGCAGTAAACATCTGTTTGACTGTGGTTGGGGCTGTGCGTGTGTCTCTGCACAATAAAACTTAATAGTACTCAGCAGCAATGATTTCTCATGCCATTACGATCACCCTGTATGACCTCCCGTTGACGCTCTTTGCATGATAAGTGAAAATTTAAGGAAATAAAATGTAGAAAATGCTACATGCTACAATGTTTTTGTTAACCACAAATGCTTGTATGTACATATTTTCTCAGGCATGAAAATGTGCATCAGCGGACAACGCCACAATGCAAACCACATGTTCTTAGAAAATCCAGGTTTTACATGAAGCCTTGTCAAGCAGTGCTCAAATATAAACATGTGAGTGTTTTCAGGAGATTCCTACAATAACCATTGTTCTTGAAACACAGGTCCTGGTCTCTGGGTGCATGTACAAAGGTCTGAAAATATGCAGGAACATTCTGAGCCAGTGGCCATGGACTAGCTAGTGTGTCCATGTCTTAAGCGGTCAACATCAGGGCACAGTGTCCCCTTCTATTGATTTGACGTCACTGATTTGACACTTAAGTTCTGGGAGCTCTTGTCATGCCACTGAGTTTGCCTCTGAGAATGTCTAACAACTAAATCCAGCTTTTCATTTTTTTTTTAATCTGGAGCTGTCCAGTAGAGTTTGCATAGAATGGTACTGGCCATATTGATGAGAAGCCTGCAGTACCTTACAAGTAGTACAGGTGTTTGCTTGACAACCTTGGTCACATCTGCTCATTAAAGCGATGTTCTGATACACTGTCATACTAAGGGGACTGACAAAAAAACAAATGACAGCAGAATCCTTCAGACAAAATCTTTATAGAATGGACTTTTAGGAGAAAGGGAGCTGAAACGGATAAATCATGGAGTCTGTCATTGTGAAATACATGAACTTCAAGCAGACCGCTGTTTGAAAGATTAGTTCAATAAGAGTGAGTAAAACTGCACGAGTCCCCAAACTGGACAGATCAGAGATAGTCCTCTGCAGAGGGACATCACAGCCCATTACTAACCATATTACACGCTTCAGATCCAGGGGACAGAAAGCAGACAGGAGGCTGGACTGATGGAAACGATAGACTGAAAATAACTATGTCTGACAGAAACAGAGTTACTTCCTTCGTATCATCAAACATTCAAACAATGTGTGCAGTCATATAAAGACTTCCTTTCACAGAATATGACTATTTCACATCAGCAAGAACAAACCTGGACTTTACATTTTTAATTGTACATGTCCAAAAAAAATTCAGGTTGCATAAAAATAAGTATTACAGAAGCACCACAACTATTTTCAACACTGATAATTCTTGAGCACCCCATCAGCATATTAGTATTTCTGACTTTCTACCAAAATTCTGTTGTTTTTTTTTTATCACATTATCCCAATTAATGTTTCTATTTTAAAACCATTTCATTATAATACTGTTGTATTACCAATCAAATAAATGCAGCCTGTGTGCGCATAGACGTTTAAATTCACTTTAGTTTGATTCAGAATTAACTTACCAAGTTAGTAGCAAGTTGGCTAAACATTTATTAATAGCCTAAAACTAAAAATTCCTTTAGCTGCAGCCGCACTCAACAGGAAGCTACTGATTACACATCCTGACTCTTACCTTCTGTCTCAGAATCAGCAGGAGACAGACGATGTCAGCTTTGAAAACCCAGGTGGTCTAGACATAACTCTCTCCTTCCTTTAAACTCATTTATGCTGCATCCTTGGATCTTCAATCGGGATTTTATTGATTGCGTAACAGATTTTATTGAATGGCTGTTGAGATCTATTGATTTTGGAAAGGGTTTCTGGGAAAGCTTAAACAAGGAGAGCTTATTCCATTATAGGGCATGCAATGTCAAAATAAAAAGTTATTTTCACTTTATGCGAGCAGAACATAGAAACTAATGGACAGTGAACAATACCAGACATCTGACTCACATTACATGTAAACAGGCCTATACTGTAATTTATGAAAACATCAGAGCCAAATTAAATCTTGATTTCATGTGATAACAATTTTTACAGATAACTACTTAAAATCCAAGTCCTACAAATTAAATAAAAATAAACTACTTACAAGTCCTCAGAAAAGTATTCAAGAAAGTTATTAAAATCAACGCAATTTGTTCTGCAGACAAAAATAAAGTAAAATAAAATAATACAGTTTTCACCCCTAGGTTTTGAGTTCATTGTCTTGCCAATATTGTTATGCTTCATGGCAACAGACAATCACGCTGCGACACTCCCTCAAAAACCCAACCCCCCGAACCAGTCATAACGGACTCTAATTTGTAGCTTTAGACATATTATCAGCCAGCTAAGCCCCTTTATTTCCATATAGCTGATTATACAGTAATCCAAAAATAGAGGGTAAGTAATGGCAGGTTGCTGTGCAGGGTAATTACCAGCCAGGACAGTGTGCGACTGACAGTTGTTTGTGGGGTCTAGTGCAGACAGTGCTTGAATCATCACTAAATCTAATGCAGGCTCCGCCGAGCAGCACAATGGATAAAAGGCACAGCGGTTTCTGTCTAATAGCACTCATGCGTGAGGAGAGCAACGAGTGAAGAGTCAGCGCACTGTTCCTACTGCTGCCATATGCATCTAACCGCTTGACTTGTTGCTTCAAACGGCTAATCATAAGAGGAGGGGGGTGCAATTTCTGCCCACGAGAGCAAGCATCTGTTGAGGTCATGCGTTGCACGAGTCATTAATTAATGAGAGAGTTTGCACAATATTTATTTTCACAGACTAAAAGTAGAGCATAACGGTTGATGAAAACATCTCAGCAAGCTCATGTGGGGTGTTAAGGAGTCCACACTGAGATACATCCCTAAAAGCACCATATAGAGCCTAATAATTTGCAATTAAAGTCTCCTGTTCGACTAAGACACGGTTTGCACATTTCAGAAAGACACTAATCAAATTTCTGAAATATAAATGGTAACAAGTAAAATGTTTTTATAGTATAAACGTACCTGGAGAGCGCTGTTTAGGAAGCAGCTGTTCTGTCCTGGCTCATTGATGAGTCCTTTGCTGGGGGCAATTGATGTCATGGTTCGTGGGGTGAATATACCCTGTAAGCCACTGCTGCCAGATGCAAAGTAGTTTCTTTTCCATGACATGGTGGAGGAAATCAATATCGCTTGAACTCTAAATCGTCCCTCCGCTCAACAATCCCAAGTTCATCTTTCCAAAGTTGAGGGGAAATGCATTAGCGTTGTATTTAAAAGTAGTAAGAAGAAACTAGGAAACAGTTTTAAAAATATTAGTTCTGGAAAGCGTTTATCCAAGGGCGTTGGTTCTTCTTGTCGTCTTGCATCAGACAGAAAAAGCAAATGCTGTCGTTGGCCTTGTTAACTGCTCTCTGGGATTTGGTTGTGGAATTTCACACTGCTATACTCAGTATTCTGGGTTGTGGGAGGTGTGGTGATCTTCACTGCAGCGCTCTGTGCTACACCCTTAAACAGAAGCAACAGCATACAGATTCACGGCAAGAGTCTTGTCCTGCTTTGTAAACGAGTGTGGATCTTCACAACACTGTGTATCTGGAAAAATAAACAGAAATAAAAATGTTACCAATGTTATCTCCACACACTCAATCCAATTTAAAGTTTGTGCATTTTTCACATTGTGAATTGCAGCAGCTAAGTGACCACAACTCACAAATTTTCAATGAAAGTTGCTGATTTTCAGTGGATGGTAGAAAGTTTTACTTCATGCAAATGGTCAGTGAATTGATGGTGCAATGTCTAACAGGAGTGAATACATTGGAGCACTTTATCTCTGAAATACTGTAGTCTAGTAGAGACAAGATGGATGAGAAATTAACGTCACAGTGTCTGATCTCCCTATTGATTTATGATTACATCACTATGCAATCCATCTCAGCTTACATATTTTTTAATAAAATGCTGCGAAGATGTAATAAATTAAATTCATATGTTACAAAGACAATAAATGGAACATTTTTTAGCAGGAAAAGTAATTGCTTGTCAGATTAGAATGACATCTTATTTTTTATCTCATCTGTTATCTCATTTGATTTTCAAAAGCAAAGGTATCACACAAATACAATTACAGCATTCAGCAGCAAGAACATCAGCAATAGACAAATGAGCTCTCATTCTTTATTACTGATACTAAACTGCTAATAAAACATTAAAATACATTTCTGAGCCATTTCATCCAAAAAGTTCAAAAGAACCAACTCACAAGATCAGACATTTTATGCATGTTTTACCCAGCACAAGTTGTTTTAAACCTTATATGAACACTAGGAATGTTCCAAAGGATAAAGAAAGCCATTCAGATCTGGAACAAGGTGAAGATGAATAAATGACAGTATTTTGGTGTGAACTATTCCTTAGAGCCACTTAGTGACCCAGAGCAATAAAAATCTCAGTACGTGTGAACTCGCTCACTCGCTCCACAAAACACAAATAGTGACGTCTTAACAGCAGAGCTGTGAAAGTTCCTTTACAATCTGACTCAGATCTCATCCTGCTGGCTAAAATAACACTTGGGTGCAGACAAGGATTTATCTGTTTGTCCCAGTCCAAGCCAGCGTACAGAACATCCTCTAGCGGAGTGTTGATGTGCTGCTCCGACACATGACTTACAGGTTGACCTCCCAGACATGATACTCTGACATAACTCAACAAGTGATGTGACAGTCAAAGCTCTTAAACCAGTCTCCTACTGGTAGGCCTATATTAGCAGCACTTAGCCAAGAAGTGAACCTGCATTAAGGTGAAGGAAAAAAAAAAAACCAACGCCCAACAAGAGCCACAGCCATCGCCTGCAACATTTTGGTTTTTTGACAGGAAGTTTAAAAGTATCAGCTCCGAGCAGTTCCTCTCAAAGAGTTTAGCAGATCTGTCCACGTCCATCACAGTCTGATGTGCTTTTAACGAAAGCAGACTTGAGGGCAGTTTTCAAGGAACGCAGAAAGGGAAAGACAACAGAAAGAAAGACAAAGGCCACAGACAAAAGACTTGCAGGAAAATGCAGACAGAAACAAAGGTGACAAGAGCCGAAGTGAATAGATGAACAGAAAAAGAAAGGGGGCTGATAGAAACTGAACTGGAAAGAAAAATTCTAGTACGAAGAGTGTTTATCCAGCTGTGAGTCAGCGGCTGGCCTTACACTGCTAATGTCCATGGGTTCCTGGTCTGTGTTTATGGCTTTGAAACCACATTAATGCCTAAATTCACTCTCAAAATATGCATTGCCTATAAACTATATGGTATAATGCTCACTTTCAAACACCCATCTGCATTAGTTTTCGGGACAGATTTTGAGTAGGAAAGCTAACTGATAGCTCTCTCCAGATATTGCGGACCACATTGGTTCATGAAAACAAACCAAGTAATGCTGAAAGCGCCACAGAGCAGAGGTGTTCACACTGTTTGGGGAAATCACCCAAAACTTGCTTGCTTAGACGTCTCTGCACATTTAACTAGGGTAGTAGAAAACACTTTAACACTGAAGATGGTGGGTTCTTTATCCCAGGTAGACGGTACTGTGGCTCTGCTTTGTCAGAAGGGGGTGAAGTAGGTCGAATGGCAAGTCAATCAAGCAGATTATCCTGGTCAGACGGTGGATTATCCTGTCTGGCAGAAAACAGAACTAGTAGTGTCTACTGTAAGTCCCTCATTAGCTTCCAGACGGTGGCTAAGACTGTCTTGCTGGGCCCTGTAGTAAGTTCTTGTAAACATGATTTTGGTGAGCCACAAGCTGAAAACAAGCATGTCTCAGAGACTTACTCAACATCTTTAAAAAAAAACTTGTACAGGATTGTTTTTTTTTTAATTGTTGAATGGTGTGAAATAAAACTCATTTATTATTTTAAATATATTTTATCATTAT